>CABFWB010007518.1:13295-24203 GCA_902151455.1 Timema bartmani
ATAGGGGGCGGGGGGTTTGAGAAAATATTTATTCCATTTATTTAAGGTATTAAACGTGCACTTTCTGAACCAATTGATTATATCAGTTCAAGACTTATTAACCAACAAATCTAGAACAGGCACAACATCGATCCCCAGACCGTTAGTTCATCACCGTAGAAGGGTAAGCCCACATTTCACCAATGACGAATTTTTCAGTCATGCTAGAAATCGAACCTGATACCCTTGGTTCAGTAGACAAGTACGCTACTGAATGAGCTAAGGTGTCGGACGAGATAATAAAAAGAGTTGGGCTTTACTAAGAAAGCACTGAAAATCACGGATTCGATTCCCAGGTATCAATAAAAACATATATATTATTTATATCCTAAGCTGTACTCCCATAAATTTCACATAGTATCTACATATTATTAAAATAATAAAATACTGATTTTAAGTAATATATGGGTGGGGTATTGGGTTCAAAACTTAAAAGTGGCATATTTGTAAATTTGAATGCGGGTATATCCGTAAACTATTGATGATTTCCCAAACTTCGCTAGTCATGTCCAATTGATTGTTCAAGCATTAGCTCTCTACATATTAGAAGTGCGTTGCATACTTAATAATTGACATCCCTATAACTCAAGTCAAGGACCAATAACTGACTTGTTGACGGTGACTTGTGGCAGACAACAGCAGGGCCAGCAGCAGCAAGGACCGACCCTCAAGTTAAGGGAGTTGGGTTTCACCCTCCTGATGAGCTCCGCCTCTCCACCGCAGTAGGCCACCAGGAGGCAGAACAGCTGGTAGAGGGACGCCATGAACACTCCTTGGGTGACGGCCTCGGCGAGGAGCTGGGCCCGGGGGACGATGATGGCACAGTACGTCGCCATGGCAACCACCTCATGCAAACAGTCAGCACACAGACAGAGATAAAACAACCGTGGAGTGAAGTGGGGGATCCAACTCCAACTCTCCCCTCTATGGTGTAGCTTTGACCTCTATAATTCAACTATGTAGCTCTATTCTTACACTTTGACCTCTATGTTTCAACTCTGTCTTCTATGTTTCAACTCTGTCCTCTATGTTTCAACTCTGACCTCTATGTTTCAACTCTGTCCTCTATACCGCAACTCTGTCCTCTATGTTTCAACTCTGACCTCTATGTTTCAACTTTGTCCTCTATACTGCAACTCTGTCCTCTATGTTTCAACTCTGTCCTCTATGTTTCAACTCTGTCCTCTATGTTTCAACTCTGACCTCTATGTTTCAACTTTGTCATCTATACTGCAACTCTGTCCTCTATGTTTCAACTCTGTCCTCTATGCTGTAACTTTGTCCTCTATGCTGCAACTCTGACCTCTATACTGCAACTCTGTCCTCTATGTTTCAACTCTGTCCTCTATGCTGTAACTTTGTTCTCTATACTGAAACTCTGACCTCTATGTTTAAACTCTGTCCTCTATGCTGTAACTTTGTCCTCTATGCTGCAACTCTGACCTCTATGCTGCAACTCTGTCCTCTATGTTTCAACTTTGTCTTCTATACTGAAACTCTGACCTCTATGTTTCAACTCTATCCTCTATGTTGTAACTTTGTCCTCTATGCTGCAACTCTGACCTCTATACTGCAACTCTGACCTCTATGTTTCAACTCTGACCTCTATGTTTCAACTCTGACCTCTATGTTTCAACTCTGACCTCTATGTTTCAACTCTGTCCTCTATGCTGTAACTTTGTCCTCTATGCTGCAACTCTGTCCTCTATGCTGCAACTTTGTCCTCTATGCTGCAACTCTGACCTCTATACTGCAACTCTGTCCTCTATGTTTCAACTCTGTCCTCTATGCTGAAACTCTGACCTCTATGTTTCAACTCTGTCCTCTATGCTGTAACTTTGTCCTCTATACTGCAACTCTGTCCTTTATGTTTCAACTTTGTCCTCTATACTGCAACTCTGTCCTCTATGTTTCAACTCTGTCCTCTATGTTTCAACTCTGTCCTCTATGCTGCAACTTTGTCCTCTATGCTGCAACTTTGTCATCTATGCTGCAACTCTGTCCTCTCCATTCCAATCACCACTATATAATTGGTTTGGTTCCACTTCATTAAGTGGTAAAAAACCAGAATTAAGTGTGTTAGCTGCACATGCCCTAGGACACAAGGTATAAACCAGACCCACAGCACCCAGGTTAAAATAACTGGCTCCTTAAGAGAGCTTGAGGCCTTCAACACGGGGATCGCTAGGTGTTATCAAGGGGTATTTAAACCGGCTTCCTTCAAGCTAAGGTAAGGTAGCGGCCCCCTCTTCCCACCACAAAGAGCTTACTCAAACTGAGCATTACTATTACAATGGTCCCTTTATGATAAACATGTTAAAAGTGAGTCTTTTATCAACTGCACATTTGTAAGTGCTTTTATCACTGAGTATTGACACTAGCGAACCCCAGTATTGGTAGACTCAACCTGACTCACGTAGCACTGAGAAACCTTCGTAAGGCTGAGGATATGGCGTTATTGTCTGTACCCTAGGAGTTAGAAAAAAAACCCAAAAAAACCTTGTGTTTAGTAACTGTATAAATAGAAGACTACTTTTAAAATAATGCATTAATGTCTGAAAATGTTTACGGTATTTAACAAAGGTGCAGAAACATTTTAGATCTTTTTTGGATGAGCGGTCTAAAGGGGGAGAAAGGGTTACACGTATGTAGGTGTTTTTTGAAGCTTAATAAGATGGGAAGAGCCGGGATTCCTCCCCCGGAAAATATTTGAACTGCCGATGTCTCTATAAACTATTTAAACGATGTTTTCATGCTAGCTATATGTATTTAAAAACACTTTATGACTAAGTACTAACTTGTCTGTCTGAAGATTATAACGTAATGAGCTATTATTAGGAACTATGTGTGTTCTAAATTCAATTCGTATCTTCATTTGACCTACGAATCTCTAACCTCGAATCCGAATCAGAATCTTATAATACACCATACACATAAAAATGTACTTTATTATTATTAATACGTTACATAAAATGGAAATAGTTTCCTAGTATAAACATGTTTTGGTTATTATCAACTCATTTTAAGATTTAAGCATTCAGTAAAGTGATAAATTATATATTAATAGTCTGCCACATGGTTTTTAATTATTAGTGGAGTTGCTTGGCTAACTTTTGGTAGGAATCGTTCACTTTGTGATACTAACACGAAATTCTTAATATTGATACAGATTTTTATGGAAAGTAAAAAGAGATATAATGCCACTTTTTATTAGATTTTTTCAGCCACCATCTTTGAAAAATGGAGTCCAAATGTAGTTTTTTTTTTTTTTTTTTTTTTTTTTNNNNTTTTTTTTTTTTTTTTTTTTTTTTTTGCAATTATCTTGAAAACCATTTGTCATTACAAAAGTTAACAAGAACAAAATTTTCTCTAAAAAGGTTTCTTACAGGTTTTTGATTACTTTAACATTACAAAGAAAACTATATGAACATGTTGTAGAGAGTGTTCTCATCTTTACTATCTAGCATAATAAACATTGTGATATAATGAGTGCTTTGTGAGATAATTGCAAAAAACCGTTTTAGGGTGCCATTTTTTTCAATATGGTAGATGTAAAATAACTTTTTACAAAAAGGCTCTATATCCTTTTATATTCACTACAGAAAACTATATCAATATGCAAAATTGAATATTAGTATCAAAAGGTGAACAATTGTTTTGGTTAGTAACTCCAATTTATTAGATTGGGTTAATCATAAATTACTGTTTCCGGCCTGTGACTGAGTCAGTTTAGTAAAATGCCTCCATATTCCTCTATCCTTCTACCATTCATCCTCCTTTAATTGGTTCCATTCAGTTATACACTTTCTGTTATTTGCTCTTCCCATCTCTTTCTTGGCCTCCTTTGCGGTCTTTTTCCCTACATACTTCATTTCCATCATTCTCGTTGACATTCTCTTCTTCTCTATCCTCATCACATGTCCATACCATCTCAGCCTTCCTCCCTTACTATCTTATTTACTTACTGTACCCCCACTCTTCCCCAGCTAACTTCATCCCCATGTCCTCCACTTTCCTAGTCTCTCTTACATTCCTGTACCCCCACTCTTCCCCGACTAACTTCATCCCCATGTCCTCCACTTTCCTAGTCTCTCTTACATTCACTGTTCATGTTTCTGCTGCACATGCCATTGGATACAAAGTACACCCTGTACAACACTTCCTTACACTTCAAGGGGACTTCTCTTCTATCTTGGGTTAAACCCCCAAAACAAAGAGCTATAAAATAAATTCCTATTTAAAATTCAAAGATTAAAAAAAATCTTCGATCCAATATTTTTTTCGAAACATTGAATCTTGACTATCCTTAAAAATTCATGGTTATAATATTCTGAAGTTCCATCCCTAGTAAATATCAATCAAAATTTGCGTGGGTACAACGTATTCGGTTCCCACGCCACTTATATTTGATAAAGCTTGATGAAAAAAATAAAGAAATGAACTCCTAAAATAATAATAATATTGCGAGTCTGGGCTACATCATTCGTGGCCCAGTAGTGGAAAGATTAGCCATTGCCCAGGGGACTCTCAAACGTACTAATTGTTCACTAATGCTGATAGTGAGTATGAGGGTGAGGAACCAGAAAACACCTAATTTAGGCCTCATTACCCAATCTCGTGTGACCGTTGGGGTAATTCCCCTTTATGGAAAAATACGCAAGGTACCAGCTGGGAATCGAACTCTGGACCCCTAGGCTCGTAGCCAGGTGGGGCCGGTTAGCTCCTAAAGTTCCCCAAAACCAATAAACATACCGGATAAACGCTGAGCACGAAGGCCGAGTGAGTCTTGACTAGAGGCGGAGCGTTCCTCATGATGTGTCTCAGGGTGTCTACATACAGGAGTAGGATGAGCACCACTGCAGCGCCCCCCATGGTGAACAAGGTGATGCCCGCAACATTTATGGCTGGAACAAACATAACCGATCATTGTTCAAAGGAACTTAATTCCAGATGTTAGTGATTCTAGCTCAGGCACCTGTAATCCATGATCCTGTGCGGCTTGCGGACCTTTTATGTAGACACACAATGCGGACAGAATATTATTTATTTTAAAGTTATAGGAATACGCAATTTGGGATTATTCCTTTTGGAAACTGAGCATCATTTTGAAAAACTTTCAAAAGATTGGCATGCACATAGGGAGAATTTAATTTCGGGGGGCGGGATGTTTAAAAATCCAAAGCTTATGACATGATGTTGAGACTTACTATCATACCCTAAGAAGTAATAACATTGTTACTTGCTACAGTAATGGTGGACCTTTATTTGTGTGGCAGGGGGAGAGAGAGGGAGGTAGAGGAAAGTAATAAAAAAGTATTTTATGATACTTCTACCCTCCTCTACCCAAGTTAATGTTAGAAAATTGGATGCTTCCAGAAGCCAGTTGTTAGTGATCCTCATCCGAAGAATTTTTGAAAATCATACTCTTTTAAAAAAGCTATTTAGAATAGTGCTACCCCTTACATTTTTTAAATTTGGATACTCCTAGAGGCTATTTGATTTAGTCTTCTTCAACAATTTTTTGGAAATTCAATGCTCACAAGACTTCTTTTTTTATAAATTAGATTCTCTATAATTTATTTTTTGGAGTGGTACGCATCCAGAATTTTTTTGAAATTTGGATACCCTTAGAAGCTATTTGGAATAGTACTCGCCTGGATTATTTCTAAACTAGATGCCTTAAGATCTTATTGAAAGTTGTTTCCCCCTAACAAATTTTTGATAATTGAATGGTCTTGGAAGCTATTTGAAGTAGTCCTCACTTAGATATTTTTTAAAATATTACGTGCATACAGAAGCTATTTGGAGTGGCCCCGTATGAGTTTTTTTAATCGGAGATTCTAGAAGACATTTAGAGTGATATTCACTTGGATTTTTTTTTAAATTAAATGCCTTTTGAATCTATTTAAAGTGGTCCTTCCCTGGAAAAGTTTTGAAAAGTGATTGCTTCTATAAGTTATTTGAAGTAAGGTAATCTTCAAACTTCATATTAAAAACCTAGGAAAGTTTTGGAAGGGGGGTTTTTTCTCAAGAAAAGGAACTAACACACGAGAAACTCATTTGCCATAATTTATGACAGTGACTGGTGTATTATTATTATTGTTACACAATAACTACTTACTATTGAGACATTATATAATTTTTGTGGTTTTATAGAGTTTATTCATAGTCTATTTATTGGTTAGGCACTACGCTAAGAGCATGTAAAATAAAATAAAACTATAATATTTGTTAACATTGTGAAATATTTTGATTATATAATATTATATAGTAAGTATATGCTATATTTATAAAAACTATATATTATATAGTAAGTATTGGACATATAAATATATATATTATTTATAAAGTATCCTATATATTATTTCTGTTGTAAACATCCCTTTTTCTCAATTAATACAAAGCCTAGAGCGATGAATAAGATATCAGTGGATAGGATTTTTTACCGACTTCTGACATTGCATACTCAGTTTACGTTAAATCAGCCTGTCAAAGACAGGCTTAAAAACTGGTATTATATATAAGAAATGTGTACAATATAGTAAGTATAGTGTATATTATGTCGTAGACGAATTGGAAAATCCGGCTTAATGGAAAATGCACCGTCAATTTACAATGAACCAGGCTAACTGAAAAATAATATTATATTTTCTTATCAGCCTGATAACTTTTAGGCTTATTGTAATGAGCCCATACAGCTTTAGGCTAGTAAGGAAATGCACTTTTGTTCGCTCAATCAGTCTAGTTGATTCCAGGCTTATAGCAATACGCCCAAGATAGTGAAGGCTTATTAAAAAGTCTACAGCAGAGGTTCCCAAACTGTGGGACGTACAATTATTCCCAATGGTATGCCTTGAGAAGCCAAACAAAACAAGCAATTTAAATTCGTAATGGCCTCACAAAATCTAATAAATATATTATGACCCAGTCTAAACTAAATGAAAACAGATTTAAAGAGTGGTTGTATGGGTGGCAACACTTATTCAAGCTCAGACAGACGGTTCAGCCGCACAGTCTTGTACTAAACAGGCAAACGGTGGTGCCTGCTCAAAATTACGGAAATTGTTGGGATGGTATTCCATCCAAACCACTGTTCTAG
Source organism: Timema bartmani (assembly GCA_902151455.1). NCBI lineage: Eukaryota > Metazoa > Arthropoda > Insecta > Phasmatodea > Timematidae > Timema > Timema bartmani. The sequence goes on from CABFWB010007518.1 coordinate 20,434, forward strand.
AGAATATAATATTTTTCTATTTGAGCATGTTCTTAAATTAACCCACTAATTACTGTACGATTGAAGGGTTTGCTTAAACATCTCAAGTTCAAGTAATGTATAGGAAAATAGATTAAAAAATAACAAACTTTTATGAAGAAGTAATGTTTATTGAAAAATAATAATACAGATACAAATTTAATAGTTACCTTTCTTATAAAGATAAATATACGCGTTTACAAGTGCATTGTAACATTTATCATAGTCAATTCACACTTTATGCATAACACTTTTTTATTTATTTCCACACTGTAAACTGCTGTGATATTTTGATGCGCACAAATGGTCTGCCTTCTTACAGAAACACTTTTTCATTTGACGCTGTTTTTTTGACACTGGCAACTGCCATACCCCTAGCCCACAAAATTTGATTCCTTACTCACAGCTTCACGAACAGTTACATATTTTTTCTGTTATGTCTTCAAGAATTTCTATGTCAGAAATCTAGAGGTCACTTCTATTGGACTGGGTCGTAAAATATGTATTGAATTCTATGAGGCCATTTTTGTACGACTTTAATTTGCTTGTTTTGTTTGGCTTCTCACGGCATACCATCAGGAATAATTGTACGTACCACAGTTTGGGAACCTCTGCTGTAGACTTTTTAATAAGCCTTCACTATCTTGGACGTATTTCAATAATCCTGGAATCAACTAGACTGTTTGAGCGAACAAAGGTGCATTTCCTTAATAGCTTAAAGTTGTATGGGCTCATTGCAATACGCCTAAAAGTTATCAGGCTGATAAGAAAATATAATATTATTTTTTAATTAGACTGTCTCATTATAATTTTACAGCACCTTTGGCAATAAGCCGGATTTTCCAATTCACCTAAGACATATATATTAATTTTCATATTTCCTCATAAGGTATCTAAATTGTTTTAAATAGTAATATATTTACATACATTGTTGATAAGTGTGTTATTATTAATAATTATAACGCCCCTATTGCAATTATCTGGATCCGCACCTGAATATATAGTACATAATTTATTTTGTTAAATTTTACGAAACTCCGGTAGTAAGTGTACCCCAGGTTGAATACTACTGCATTAAACCATCGAAGTGTTATGTTATGTTTGTTGGTGATATACATAGAGGTCTGCATTCGAGTTCCAACACTTGTACTTACAGTGGCCCACAGAGCCCACAGGGCCTGCAATTCGGGGGAAGGAGGGGCAATGGTATGAGGGGGCCCGTGAAAGGGAACTTTAAATTAATATAAATTTGGTGGAAATAATAATTGTAATCAAATAATTTATCTCCTGATTATTGAAATTTTACACAGTTGAATATGTTTATCATAAAGTGTTGTAAATTATAACTAAGATAGATCACTCAGTGAAGTGAATAAAAAGTAGATGATATATTCTATATTTTTAAGTTGTAACTTCCTTTGGTGTGAATAAAAGGTAGCAACAACTACCCCCTATAGTTGTAACTTCGTTTTTCCGGATCGGAAGTTGTAACTCAACTTTAGATGTGAATAAAGTGAAGATACAACAAAGGTGTAGCTACAAATTCATTATTTTGGAGTCTGAGGTAGGGAACACTCCACTTTTGTCAGTCATCAGCTGTCCTCGTCATGGAGATGTTTATGGCGATGTGAGAGAGAGAAAAACATACTTTAAAAGAAGAGTTTTGAGTAGGTGTAAGGAGCTGATGCGTGTTGAGACTGAAAGTACTGATTCTCTAACTTCAGAATTTCTGCCAGACAGTGATGAAACTCGGGGAAAAGCACTAACCCCGTAAAAATCGCATGCAAATATTCTTACGTTACACCACTGATCGTGGATTTCAGAGAGGAGTGTCAAAAGATTTTGAAGTGGATCACTCGACAGTGTATAAAACTGTTAATTACGTTATGGGTCATATTCTCGAAAAAGCTCATAACTGGATTCATTTCCCCAATACAGTGCAAGAAATGAATAATGCGAAGTTGATGTGGCAAACGCACTTTAATTTACCAACTATTGTGCGTGCATTAGATTGCAACCATATAGAAATTAAAAGACCATCAATGTTTGGGGACGAATACATTAACCGTAAGGGTTATGCCAGTATAAATGTTCAGGCGACATGTGATGCTGTAGAAAGGTTTACGAGCATTAGCGCCGAGTGGCCTGGCTCTGTGCACGATTCAAGAATATGGACGAGGAGTGCTATACGGGACATCATATCTTCATATGACAGCACTGCTTGTTTGTTTGGTGACTCCGGCTATGGTATATCACCCTAGCTGATTACGACATTCAAGCCGCCTGTAGACGACATTCAACGTCGATTTAATCGCAAACACGCTAAAGAAAATGGTAATAATAGAAAGAGTGTTTGGTCAGCTAAAACAAAGGTTCTCAATCCTTGGTAACCGCATGCGAGTCTCACTAGAACGAGTACTAAAACTAATAGTGAGCTGTGCTGCGCTGCACAGTGTCGCCAAACACCTTAAAGACCCATTTGATTTTGAGGACTTTTATCAAGGTGGGGGTGAAGATGAGTTTGTTACAGAAGAAGTTGGCACAGAGATATACGAGAAAAAGGCAACAAAAGTTCGTGGTGAACAGAAGCGGTGGGAGATGTTCCATGGTTTCCTGTTTATAGCAAAATAAATTAAAAAACAAACACAAATAATAAAAATAATATAGTTATATTCCGATACAGGCAGTAACCAGATATGAACACATTCATCCTGGTTGACTGTATGCGCATCACTAGGCCTGTCGTACACCTCCTCGCGCGGCCCAGCTGTGCTCAAGGTTGGTATGTCTGCAACAGCTGAACCGCGCGAGGTGTACTGGCCTACTACCAGCACACAGGCCAGCCAACCAGCATTTAATTTTATTTTTTTTGTGTTCATTTTTATTTATTTATTTAAGGAAAATGAAAAAGGATAATACAGGTAGTTACAATTTCACTGTAAAAATTCATAAACAAAAAATTCTGAGGTTTCATCACTTTGTCTTTCTTTTTCAGTACAGTTTTTATTGACATTTTTCTATTTTTTTTTTCTCTTTTTGTATCTGAACTTTCTGCAGTTCAAATTGCTGCAATAAGACAAGTCTCTGCAGTTGAGGAGTTGACAATTCTTTTGTTTCTTCATTTTCGTAGGGCAACATCTTCTTCACACTGGGTCTCACATAGGAATTTGTAGATGAAGTATTCACCTGTTTGACAACTTGAGAGACGTAGAAGGCTTATTTGAGGACGCTGATCATTTTTAGTTTCAGAGCTGTTGTCTTCGGTTGGTCGTGATACCCCTACTGCACAACTTCCGGGCACTTTGATGAAAAACTGGATTTTCTGCTTCACCCAATATTGACAAAAACAGTTTTTCACAATCAATTAATTAAACTTTTTTGGTCCCCGTCACTTTTTTTTATCCGTTTTCATTTTGATTTTAGTTTTCATGTTTTGAAGCATTTTACTCATTTGCGATTGGGTCACTTCAATCCCAGTTGCTTGGGAATATGTGATACATTGGCCTTACCACAAATTTTTTTTTTTCAAGAATAATTTTTGGCACTCTAGACTTTTCCAACAACACCGGATGTTCTGCCAGTAATTTGACAAATAAATCTTTGCCCGCAATTTTATTTTCAACATTACCTTCATCTTCACTTGACGACATGTTAAAAATGCTTATAAAGACGACAGAAAAACACCTACAACTGTTATGCTTACGTGTTTCTAAGACTGATGGGCATGGAGGAAGTGTGTAGTGGGGTGGGGG
>CABFWB010007519.1:9916-24201 GCA_902151455.1 Timema bartmani
TTTTTTGCTGTTGACGAGGATTTTGGGGTGTGAATTCCCGTTGCGTGTGCTAAGGGTGTTTTTTTTCGATCTAAATGGTTTCCCAATATCTTAGCAAGAAAATGCGGATACATTTTATACAAAATCTACCTTATCCATAACTCAATAGTGTAGTTAAATGTACATATCCCAAACTAGTGCTAATTTTCTTATCAGTGCGTTAGCATTAAGGTTATTAACGACATAAGTTGAAAGGATAAAAAGGGTAGATTAGAGAATGTTCTACCGCATCAGCGTGGTGAGAGGTTGGAAAATCCGCAAGGATCGATATCATTCATAGAACCACTATACGGGTCACGTTACCGATATTCAAACCTCGACATCGCCGTCCCCACCAACTCGATATATTGGGAGCCTGACTCACTAAACCACGCGACCACTGATGAAAGTAGTCACGTTATTGCAATAATGTAGGCTATAACAATCAAGTATTCTTTAAATTTAAAAATGACGTCTGGACACAGGAATCGAACCCGGAATCTTTGGCCTAATACGCCAATGCTCTAACTACTGAGCTATCCATCGTCCCATGCCCAGGCTCACTCTCCACTCATATTTTAAGGCAGGGTCTGTGATGGACGTGCGGAAATCGTCGGCTGCATAATATGGTTGATCAGATAACGCAGCCATCCTCGACTTGGTAGTTAGGAATGTGGTATCGAAAGAAAAGTATCGATACTGTACTCATTAAAAGTATCGGAAGAAAAATATCGATAACGTACTTGTATCGAAAGAAAAGTATCGACAACAGCAAGTATCGGTATCGAAATTTTAATCTGGAAACATTTTTTTTATCAAATAATAATTTCAACTTTTTCATGATAATAATAATGATAAATGTATATTCATATTTATTTAAACACTGATAATTATAATGATTTAACCATATTACAGTATATTTAACTCTATCGCGTCTATTTTATGTGTTGGAACTTTGAAGGTATGGTGGATAGTATCGTATAATGGATATTATAAAATATTTTGTCATATCAACTTTCAAAATGTCTATGAAAATTTAGCTGATAGAAAGTAATTTAATAGCTAAATACGATTAGTAGTATATCTTTTCAATCTATTTTGTACCCTACATGCATTTAATACAAGCATGAGTGAAGATAGCAAAAAATTTGTTTCTTTCGATGCCGAGTGTGAGTACTAATATCAGTAGGCCTAAAAGTATCGGAAAAAAGTATAGAGTAAAAAAATTACTAGTATCGAAAGGAAAATTTAGATAATAATAAAGTATCGATACTTTTTTCACATTCCTATTGGTAGTTAGAGCATTCGCGTACTAAACCAAAGGTCCAGGGTTCGATTCCCGTGTCTAGATGTCATTTTTTTAATTTAAAGAATATGATATTTAGATGCGGCTACTATCGTGATTAACAAATATAATCGTTTTCTATTTAATCCCTAATAAAGGAAAACCCATAGTAAATAAGAATATTTAGCTTGCTATAAGTGGAGAAAATAATTGTAGTTAATTGACGTTTAAACTTTTTGGCCTTAACACTGTATTTTCAACATATAGGCCTAAAGACAATTTTAATTTTGAAACTAAATGAATAACCTTACCTTCCCCAAACCCCCTTTCGCTTCTCCTCCTCAATTTTTTTTTAGCATCAGATCATATTACCCATTCGGTTTATATACTTTTGTACTAATTACGCTAATAGTTTTAAGAATGAGTAAGGCTATATTTAGATGAATTATACCTGCATTGAATAGAGGGATAGTGGAAAACCATTTTGGGGAGAGAAAAAAAACACCTCAGTACACCCGACCGAGATTCGAACCTCGATCTCCCCGTCATCGGCATTCTAGTCTACTGCGAGAGTTAAGCCATGCGGCCACGGAAGCGGGTCTTTTCAAATTAAAGTTTTATTTATTTAATTGTTTTTTGTAAAGGTTATTTTAATAAATATGATAGGAGATAAAAATTAGTTCCAAGTCACATTAGAATATTTTTTTTCCAAGCCAAAAACCCTGTAAAATGAAAATTGGGGAAGAAACACAGTTACAAATTTCTGCCATAAAGAGACTATTCAACCATCATAAAATGTGTATTTGCTATTACTGGAATAATTGTTCCAACATAAATGCACTTAATACTTCCCAAAGGTTTAACTTTAATAAGCTCTCTTGAATCTATTCGCTTATTTAACTCCTTGGCCAAGTTATACTACTATGAAGCCACATGACTGACTCATTCACTCACTCACTCATTGATATTAATGTTTACCCACTTCCAGATCAGCTAGAAACTTGAAATTTGGCAAACTTATAGCTTATAGCCTGTATCCGACAGGAAAATTCCAAAACGTTAAAAAATGTAATTTTTAACCCCCAAAACAAATTCAAAATGGTGGAGCAACTTTAAAGTCGGTGCGGTGTATACAATACAATACCACTAACTTTAAATTGTTACTCTCAAAACAACGCTGGAATTACATTAGTTTATATCCACTTACCCGCCTCGGTGGCGTAGTTGGCTAACGCGCTAGTCGTGTTGAGCTCGACTGCCGAGGACGGGGAGATCGAGGTTCGAATCTCGGTCGGGTGAACTGGGGGGGGGGGTGGTGTTCCTAAATGGTTTTCCACTCTCCCTCCACGCAAATGCGGGTTCACTTCCTCTAAATTCAACCTTCCCAATTCCTAATCCATTAGCGTAATTAGTACTTAAGCGTATAACCCGAACGGTTAGTAAGACGCGGTGCTAAAATAATAATAATAATACATCCACTTGCAAAGAAAACTCACTGGGTTTGGGGGCGGAGCCCCCAACTAGCAAAGCGAGTTTTTATATATATCACCTTCACTTACTGATAAAAGGGTCCTTAGCTCAATCCTCTACACGGCTAAAATAAATGTATCACTGTTGAGATTGGGGTCTTCCCTTTCCGGATTAACGTATTTTGGAATTGGGTTAAGTGTATGTTGTTGAGTGAAGTTAGTTTGTAATTTGTGTGGGGAAATAATGAGTTGTGTTAGAAATTTAATCACAAATACCCCTAAAAGAAAAATATACTCTCTTTACTTTATCTGATATTATCTATTAAACATGTTTTGTTGCCATACACATTTGTAAGTTTGTTTTTTGTTTTTTTTAAATATGAATGCTGGGATTATAAAACTTTTTTTTAATATGTAAACATATTCCATTGTCACATGTACTTAAGAACTGGCGGAGCATAACTTCCAAATTAATTTAAGATCTGACTCCACAGTTTCATCTTCTTTATATTAAAAAAAAAATGAACAAGCCAGACAAAAGAGAATCTTGGCATTCTATCAACTTCGAGCCAGATTTAATCGGCGCAATCGAGAGGGAGGAAAGGAAATTATACAGTTCGAATAAACGGCTGGAAATAATAACCTCGCTGTCCAAGGGTTCAGTATTAATTATGATTTTATATTTTACGTCAAAAATATGATTTATTGATTTGTTTAGACAATTATTATTTCCATTGAAACTTTTGATGGACATTGAATAAGGTACACTAGTAGCCGTTTGACAAGAGGCAATTATCGCCCGGGTGTACCAAAGATGGTTTTTCCTGAATAAAAATTTCAATATTTTACCACGTAAATGCGTTTACATTTTCTTTAGAGTCCTGCCTTCTTCACCCCTATACCTTCAGTGTATATCTCAGATGGGTAGTTATAATATGGAGACTCAACATAATATTATGGTTTACTGATTACTTAATTCACGTAGTTAAGGCTGCGCCTACAGTTTTTGCTTCTAATCGTTAACGTTGACATTGTTTTTTTGTGTGAGAAAATTCCTGTTATTTATGATACTACTCCATCTAGGACAGATATTGGTGAAAACCAACCACATAATTGTTTTTTTACACCGCATCTTATTAACCATATGGATTAATCTATATATTTACGCTAGTAAAATAGAGATTAGAAAGGTATAGCCTAGTCGAAACGTACTTTTATTTGCGTAGTGAGAAAAGGAAAAACCCTTTAGGAAAAATAAAATTATCCTCAGTAAACACGCGAGGGATTTGAATTCCAACCTCTTCATCATCGTTACAAATACATTGGACCATGATGACGCCTTAACTCGCGTGTCCATCGCTGTGGGTTGTTGAACATTATGATGAGCCTAATAAAAGCTTTACTTTACATCCATTACTGTTTCCAGCCTGTGGTCAGTTTTTTATTCAAGACATATATTTTCCACTACCGGATTACTAGGGCTGTTGTAGCTTCATATGATTTATAATCTAACTTAAGACTAGGACAAGCACAACATCCAGTCTCTGGCCGTTAATTTATCAATGTGAATGGCTAAACCCATATTTTCATCAATGGTAAATTTTCGAGCATGCCGGGAATCCAACCCGGGGCCCTTAGCTCAGTATGCAGACACGCTACCGACTGAGATAAGTTATCTGTCTTGTTTAATACAAATTATGTATTCAAATAAGTCTGTACAATATTTGGTCGAAATACAAGCCGTCATAAGCAGGCCAGTCTAACGCGAGACTGACGCCTTATACAGTACGGCCACTGGGTAACTCTCACAGTTTACATTCCCCGGGAACGATATATTATTCTATTTCACACTGATAAATTCTTGTGTTTGGTTAAAAAATAATTAACTGTTTGAGAATTAAAGCTGTTGTTTTATTAGCTAATGCAAAAAAAAAAACCTTTAAAATATGTGCGGGAACCAAAAATGTCATTGCTAAGTATATCATCCATGATGTAGAACCTTCGAACTGGGGAACTGTAAAAAAAAAAGTTAACTATACGAAGCATGCAAATTTTGGAGACAAAGAACTTCAATAACAAAACAAATTAGCTAAGTTGATTACAGGACTGCAGGTGAGTTGCGGCCATACGAGTTGTTTACCTCTAAAGGAACAGTTGAGTTGCAGTCCCACATTTTTAAAGCCACGTACGAATTGCGGCCCGGGCTGTTGACAGGGTTGTTATAATTTTACCCAACCCAAATAAAACCAACTAGGGTTTATTTAAAAAAAAACACTTAACACCCCCCAAATAAACATTAAATATATTTTGCATAAAAAGCAATCGTCTAATTAATTTAAAAAAATTGTAAGTCATTTTATATATGGGGTTATACACAAGTTTTGAAATTACAGATTTTATACAATAGACTAGTCTATGAAATATGTTTTAATTGGTTTAACAAAATAATCTGTTCAACTAGCAACTCGGAATAGTATCATTTTAAGGTACCTACACTGTATTAACGCTAGGCCCTAGAAATAATACTTTGTCAAAAAAATCAAATGAGATAGCAAAAGTTCTTACCTTTTATCTTTAGCTAAAGAAAGCAACAAATCAATTCTGCAGCTGACTTGCCAGTAATTTGATGCATGATCCCAACTCCCACAGCTTTATATTCCTTCTATACAGTATTTTTGTCAACCCGATAGCTTATACAGTATTGTTGCCAAGAATTACATTGTTGCATTATTGTTTTCCTTTATTATGTCCCTTATTACTCTTTTCCATACTATATTAAAATTAAAATATATTTCTCTGGTCCCGAATAATGAATATATTTGAATTATTGGTTTAATCAAATAACTTACGTAATATCTTTAAATAAAAAAAACATACAATCCGACTGTTTTTTTTAATAACCCGAGTTTTTTCCAACCCTGGCTGTTGACCTAACCTAACCTAGCTTAACAAACCTTCAAATTTTTGCCAAAACCATTGAACGACAAGAATTGAGGAAGTCATGATATTACGAGGGATGTCAACATGAGACGAGGATAATTTCTATCTGAAATGTAAGACAGGATGATAGAAAGCTCACTGCTAATTAGGTGGACGTAACTCATACCTTTCTCTCTCTCTCTCTCTCTCTCAAGTGAGTGGACCGTAGCTTGTACCTCTCTCTCAAGTGAGTGGGCCGTAGCTCGTACCTCTCTCTCAAGTGAGTGGGCCGTAACTCGTACCTCTCTCTCAAGTGAGTGGACCGTAGCTTGTACCTCTCTCTCAAGTGAGTGTACCGTAGCTTGTACCTCTCTCTCAAGTGAGTGGACCGTAGCTTGTACCTCTCTCTCAAGTGAGTGGGCCGTAACTCGTACCTCTCTCTCAAGTGAGTGGACCGTAGCTTGTACCTCTCTCTCAAGTGAGTGTACCGTAGCTTGTACCTCTCTCTCAAGTGAGTGGACCGTAGCTTGTACCTCTCTCTCAAGTGAGTGGGCCGTAACTCGTACCTCTCTCTCAAGTGAGTGGACCGTAGCTTGTACCTCTCTCTCAAGTGAGTGTACCGTAGCTTGTACCTCTCTCTCAAGTGAGTGGACCGTAGCTTGTACCTCTCTCTCAAGTGAGTGGGCCGTAACTCGTACCTCTCTCTCAAGTGAGTGGACCGTAGCTTGTACCTCTCTCTCAAGTGAGTGTACCTTAGCTTGTACCTCTCTCTCAAGTGAGTGGACCGTAACTCATCTCTCTCAAGTGAGTGGGCCGTAGCTCGTAACTCTCTCTCAAGTGAGTGGGCCGTAGCTCGTACCCCTTTCTCTCTCTATCTCTATCTCTGTCAAGTGAGTGGATCGCAATTAGTACGTGTCTCTCAAAAAGCAACTCGTACACAATTTCAATACTAGGCTGCAACTCACCAACACAGGATTAAAGCTACAAAATATTTAAGGAATGGAGAAGACTTTAATTTCATTAGTAATTTATTTGCTTGTATATAAGGTTTTTTCTAAATATTTTCTCACTCTCCTTCCATGCAAATTTCTATGCAAATGCGGGTAAATTACCTCTAAAATGCTTCCTTCCTAATCCCTACCACAAATTTTCATTTCTGCTTATAGCTCAACGGCGATAAATTTTTTTATTAAAGTTGAATTAAAAACATCTGTTTTTTTTAATCGAATCGTTTGGAGTATTGTGAGTTATATCTTATTTAACAAAAAAAATAGTAATCATTATTCCAAGTTAGTCAAACGTTCTGGTTGTGGGGTCATAAAACATAGATTGGCTTAAAATAGCAATGGCAATGGTCTATTCTGTGTGTAGTAGAGGCGGGGATATAAATTGCGTATTTTATGAATGTTGGGGTTTATTTCTAAATCTACCTTTTTTTTAGTAATTAATTACAAAGGGAGAACAATTTAATAAAAAAAAGTTTAGCTTTATTTTTCCAAAGTAGAAAGGCGTTTAAAGCATTATTCTCGATAAAGCGTACAAACACATATAGTCCTACATACATACAGATGCATATACCCACACATATGTACATATATACATATAAATACAGGGTGGGTAAATTGAAGCAACCCATTTTTCAAACGAAATATAAAACTATTTTTTTAACACCACGTCTGGTATTCGTTCGGTTTATATGCTTATGTACTAGTTACACTAATGATTTGAAAATTAGGAAGGCTATATTTAGAGGAAGTGTACCCGCATTTGCGTGGAGTAAGAGTATAAAACAATTTTGTAAAACCAACCTCAGTACACCTGACCATGATTCGAACTTTGATCTCCCCGTCATCGTCAGTCTTGCCTACTGCGAGAGTAGCGTTTTAGACCATGTGGCCACCGAAACAGGTAAACAGAAAACTATATAATGGATCACATCTTAAATGAATGAAACAGTCCACGGATTTCTTAAAACCATCGGAAATAAGAGTTTGAAAATAATGTCACGTAAATGTGCGACGTTATTCGCAATCCACGGCTACAATCGCTGACGGAAGCTGTATATAACCCTGCGACGCAGATCCGGTGAAATGCCATCAAACTCTTGGCGAACTCTGGCCTTGAAGTCTTCAATACCGTGGAGTTGGTTATAAAATACCTCTTTCAAAAGCCCCCCCCCCCCCCCCAAGAATAAATCGGGGGCTGTTGAATCCGGTGACCGCGGAGGCCATGGAACATCAACAAACCGGGGAATGATGCGTCCTGGGACGCTGTGTCCGCTGTGTTTCCAAACTGTTATGAGCGGTTTCACCCGCGATTGTGAGCGCCACCGCCACCGCCACCGCTTTGGTGTGTGGAGACATTTCGCAATATATTGGTATGTTAGTGACGGGGAGGACAGATGGTCGAGTCTTGGCCGAGCGCACTGTGGGTTATTAGGACATTAAAGCAGGTGCACTTTCTTATAAATAGCCCTTTCCAGCTCGGTGTAGACATATGGCTACATTGTTTTTATTTTTATATTAATTTTATTTTTAAAAATACCAATTTATATATATTTTTTAAGTTATACACACATTTAAATAAATACATTTCTAAAAGAAATATTTTTTTATATAACATACCTTAGTTAATTTGGTCCTTCCGATTAGAATAAGTCGTTAATAACTTTAGTGCTTAACGCAGTAGAACAAAAATAAAGCTACCGGTGTAGGTGTGCATGTGGGCTAAGGTGTGAGCTTCATCAAGTCTGATAACGGCCAGAGAGATCTTCAGTCTCTTATCAGTGGTGGGGGAAGATGCAAGCCCAGTGCTACTCGGTACTTGGCGCCACCAACATCGTGTGCTTACAAGGGAGTGCGTCCCCTACTCTAGACCCGGTATCATCTCTCCCTCCAAAGGCCCAACCACATAAAGGCTGAGCTATATAACCTTTTCTTGCTTTTAACCTTGAACAATGCATGTGGCTGGGCGACAAGGTGGCTGATAGTGACTCACACCTCTTCTCCCCTCCAACCAACAGCAGCCGATGTCTCGCCAGTTTATATTTGCCTGGCTTATTTGTTCGTGCGTTATTTATAGTAATAGCGGAGTGCTTTGCTTTTAATTAGTCTTATTGTAAGTTTTCTAGAATTACACTTTCTACCTTGAGTAATAAGAAAAGAAGCTTGATGTTAAAATTAATTTTACTGAAAAAAATCAATTATATATATATAATATCAAATTACGTTTCACTCTCCCTACCATTTTATACTACAAAAGTATAATCTAATAACGTTCCAAATTACTGTCAGATTGAAATAAATGTCTGGCCCCCCAAATGTTGTGATTTTTTTTTTTGAGTGGACTGCTTTGATAACTAATTGGATAGCCCTGCCGTAAAGTGTTGGGGTTCGAAGCCCACTCGGGTGTACTGAGAGTGATTTTTACTTACTGTAAATGGTTTCCCTCTTTCGCTCCACGCAAATGGGGTTACAATAATTACTCTAAATAATACCTTCCATATCACTAACCCATTAGCGTCATTTATAGACAGGGACCTCTAAAACGATATCTGGGGTTTTATAATAAAATATATATGTAAATAGTATAATAGAATATAATTGTAATAGCTGAATTGAATATACAGGAGAAAACTTGAAGTAATTACACACCGTTTATAGCAAAAGTCACGTAAATTGGTCAAGTATTTATAAATATATTTAATAATGTAATCCCGAATACTTTTATTCGAGGATCCTTTCATTCAGATAGGCCGATAGTTTACAAAGATATATATATATATATTTTAAATTTAAACTTTTAAATATATTCGGTCAATTTAGTTTAAAATGTATATATTAAGAGTAATAAAGTTTGATTATAGATTAACATTTTAGTAGAGACAGAACATAAAATAAGGCGCAATGTCCCTCTTAGTGTTTTATACAAATAAATAAAATAAAAGCGAAGACGTTATATTGAGATAGTAAAGATACGAGTATATAAAATAAATAAAAATATGTCTCATCACTTTAAATATACACAATACAACAAAGTCATAGTAGTAAGTTTGATTTAATCCTTTTCACAACAACAACAACAACAACAACAACAACAACAAAAACAGGATGAAACTGTGCACTAAAATTAATATTAAATTAAGAAAGAATAAAAATGTATAAAATACATGACTATAATTGTTTATTGGTTTACATAGGCCTGTGAGTCACGCAGGAAAAAAAACTCACAACGAATAATTTTTTGTTATATATCACACTAATATAAAAAACCAGATAAAATACTGCAAATCTATAGTATTTTTTAACCCTCGCATATTAACTTTCAACGATTTTTTTTCCCCTACCACGGCGCTACTTATTTTATGCTTCGCCGTATAAAGTCACGCTTTTCTGCCACACATGAACAGAACTATTCCCATCCCGCCGTTTTTTAGGAGCGCTCGCACCGTAACAATGCCAAAGGATTTCCTGACAACGTCACACCGCCAAACTGTCAATCTTTCTTTCCAATGTGCTAACGTCAACCGGCCTTCCCCGGGAACAACATTTTTTTTTCTCGATGCCAGTAGTCACCTGCATGCCTTCCAAATAAAATGTCTCAGTAGTCCCGTAATACATGATTTATTTACGTCTGGTTTGGTAGAAACTTTTTTTTAAACTTGTCATCATTTATTTAATAATTCAGTCAATTTATCTACCGTGTAGCTTTAGTAAAATTAAAGAAGACATATTTAAACCAATCTTGATACACACGTGCAGAGCAGTAACTAGAAGTTAACCTGGTGGTCTAGGGGGTAAGGTGTCGGACTTCTGTACTGAGGGTCCGGGGTTCAATCCTCGGTCCAGGCACAGATTTATCTGATTGACAAACCCTTCCTTCACCTCTGACAAGACGTGTATTAATCACAACTTGTGAATGTGTGGAATGCCAGGCCTCCACCGTGGTTCGGATCCCAAGTTAAACTGTAGGTCCTCCATTTCATCTCACAATCACCCTACCATTACACATTAGCGTAAGTGCGTACAACCCGAACGGGTAGTAAGACGCGGTGCTAATTATAATAATAATAATAATAATAATAGTAATAATAATAACTAGAATTAAAGGGACTAGAGGGTTACCCCCATTACCCGGGCGCCTTTAGTCTGGGGAAGATGAGGACAGAGGAATTTTGTTTTTACTATTGATCCAAACAAATTAACTGATTTCTTTTGGGTGGCTAAAATATACATCTTATATCTGTACCTGTCCTAGTCTTAAAGTAGATTATAAGGCATATGAAGCTATTACAGACCTAGCACAAGCCGGTAGTGGAAAATATATGGCTTGAATAAAAAAAACTGGCAACAGGCTGGAAACAGTAATGGATGTAAAAAGTAAAAACTACTCAGGCTCTAAAATAATATTATAAATGTATCTGTTCTATCCACACTCGCGAGGTATTAGCAAGGTATATTGGTCCTAAGTTCAATACCAGAATATGCCTAACGTAATATAATGTCTCCATAGGAGGCTTTGGACTCATCCTGAATCCAGATAGATATAGTATAATTTAACAGATCCAGTAGCTAACTGTTTGTATCCAACATTGCAAGGCTTTCACTATCGCTCATAAATAATAAAAAAAAATTATTATAAATTCATGAAAATGTCGTTAATCAACAAAACTCTTTCCATCCGTCATTTGTCAGGTTAGGCCAAGTGAAGTTAATTCGATTTGTTTTGAAATGTGATTCCGCGTTAAGTCCTGTGTCATTATCAGCACGTGGAAGCTTTGGGTGCCGATTCAAATCTGGGGGAGAATGTTCACACGTTGGCCTTATTTAGCTGACCACGTAATGTTGCAGTGAATAATGAACCGTTGAAACGATGGAATCTTGCTGCATTAGTTATCGGCATGTTTTATTAGGACAACTTGTTCATTGGGGTGAGCTACGCGTATTTTGACAATATGGCGGTTGATTTATTCGTAGAAGGGTTTACGGTCAGGCCACTATTGATTGTAATATGTGTAATACCGACAATAATTCCTCCTGAATGCACGGCCGATTTGCTGTTCAATAAAGCGATCTGAAATGTAACATGGGAATGCACAACTATTTTCATGTCGTAAATAATGGTTGCCAATAATTTGTGGTCAGTAGGACATTATTGTAACACAAGACAACAAAAACAGTCTTTGTTTTTACATGTTTTGTGTCTTACTACAGGGTGGCCCACGAGAAAGTATCCCGCCTCCTGTATCCTTCCACCCATATTGTGACATGAAGAATGAGCAAGTGAACTGCTTGTCTAAAGCACAAGACGGAGTGGAAGGGGATTGACCTCCTCCAATTCAGAGAGAGGCGCCTGCTGGATATAGGAGGCGGGCTACTTTTCCGTGGGCCACCTTGTACTTACATTTTGGCTATATGTATAGTCACAGGAATAGGGTTAGTATGAGGAAAGTGCATCTGCATCTACGCTGAAGGAGAGTGAGAAACAATTTATTAAAACCCTAGCACTCACTTAAATCTTTAACAATCTGGTATGAAAAGTTGTATTTCTATTATTAAATTAACTAATCCGTGCCCTATGAATTGTGACATCACAAGGCATGAAAATAGTCGGATGTAGCCGACACGCAATACCTTGAATTACCGTATGACTAAGATGTTGATTGTAGAATTTATTACAATTCATTGATAATGTTATGATAATTCACGACTCATTAATAGCATAGCTTTACGTTTTATCTAATGTTTTTTTAAAAAAAAGTGCGTTTTAATTCATCTATTTAAGTACTGCGTCTTACTACCCGTCAGGGTTACACGCCTATGTACTAATTATGCTAATGTGTTAGGAATTAATACGGTTTAATTTAGAGGAAGTGCACCTGAATATAAGTGGAGGGAGAATGGAAAAACAGTTTGTAAAAACCACCCTCAGTACATCCGATCGAGATTCGAACCTCGATTTCCCTGTCATCGGCAGTCTAGTCTACTGCGAGAGTATCGCAGGTATAAAACGTCGTAACCTCTTGCTACACTTTATTTTGTGTACCCAGTAAAACTTCTATTGCAAATACTTTTAATCTAACCAGCCCTAAATAATTTGGTTTCAATGTTAATGAACAATTTGTTTTCAAACCGTCCATATTCATTGTCTGTGTTTTGTTCGATTGGTTACGTTGAGCTACAGTAGCCCCATGACTTCTTTGGTGCTGACTGACAGCTCACAGCTGACAGCCGACGGCTTTGAAAAGTTACCAGACCAAGTTATGTATCCCTACGCCGAACCATATGATCTGCAAAAACATGTGTTTAGCAGCTGTCACTTCTGACAGTCAAAATTTAGGTATATACCTAAATGTTGACTGTCTGAAGTCAGCTGTGAGCTGTCAGTCAGCACCAAAGAAGCCATGGGGCTACTGTACGTGAATCCTGATCACGCACTATTTTCTTTACGTTAAGTGAACTTTAATTGAACGTAATGTTGATAACCATATCGGCACTTCATTTGATTGCACGGCGAAAGAACAAACCTCGACAGTTGTCAACGATAAGTCAACACCAGGAGGGAGCTCTTTGGACCGACTGTATCATTTTGTGCCATTTTCTTACAACTGCTCTAAACAGGTCGGGGACATTTTTAATGAGGTCCCTATGTTAAGTTTCTTCTTGGGAATAGCTCCAGTAAGTCCATTGCAAACACAACCCAAGAAACATTTTGTCGGAAACTTTTTTAAATGACTTCTTAAAGGATTCATGGAAATGAGACTTTTTTTTATAAAATTGTGTTCATTAAAATACGTTATTTAATACTTAGGTTGGAACCCAAAAAAATCGCTCATACATCCAAGACCCTTATTTAAATATAAACTAATTTTCTCACTGAACAAGGAGGGGATTACTTTACAATCAGTTGCCTCGTTAAAACATAAAAGGGTCAGAAGCGTCAACAATATGACAGCGTTTTTCTGTTTTGTTTTTAAAATTTATGTCAACCTCGGTGGTGTTGGGGGTAAAATGCTCTCCTCAGAATCTGCTGTTCGTGAGTTCAAACCCAGCCGGGGGTCGACGGTTTTTCTCGAGCTATAAAAATCCGTAGCACAACTTCCTTCGGAGTGGAAGTAAAGCCAGCTGTCCCAGATCGATTGTGGCATTTGAATGAACCCTGGAAGGTTTGTGATAATACCTTTCCGGTTAAAATCGGTAGGCCCTTTCATTCTCGCTCATAGAAATTATCATGTGCTGATATAATCAGTCATTTCAGAAAGTGCACCATGATCAAATAAAAACAATACATTTTAAATTATCTATCAACACTTTCAGTCACTTTATTATTCACTTAACTTTGAATATTTTTTTACTAGATGGAAACCATTTATATATATATTTAAATGGTATATGTATATATATATATATATAGTAGGGAATATCAACACACAATTTGTACATCATTGTAATCACGGAAATGTCCCTAAAAGGGCCCCTACACGATAAGTCTGACTGTCAGTACGCATCAGTATCTACAACGAGACCGTACAAGGTCAGTCTTCATGTCATTATTTTTATCAGTCTCTCCTTCATGCAACGCGCAACAACATGGAC
>CABFWB010007520.1:0-24197 GCA_902151455.1 Timema bartmani
AAAAATAATGCCAACATATTGTATGATATTAAATAGTAGGATAAAAGAGTTATTTCTCTATACTTTCCTTTACACAATATTTGATGTATTTCTTGATGGTTCACGGGCAAGCCATATCATAAATAAATCAAACCTGGACATTTAATATTCAGGTGGCATTATTTTTTATTTGTATCAAGCTAGCTATGGCGATACCAAACCAATTATGAGCAATAATAAATTAAAATAAATTAAATATTTGAAACAGGAAAATTATCCAAACCAAAACCTGAGTAAACAAACAAGCGTAGTCCTTTGAGAAGGAAATATTTGTCTGTTCACGCTCATAAATAAGTGATACTAATATAATACACACCATTAAAAAATACCTTTTGTTGAGTAGTTTCACAATTCACCAAAGAGCATAAATGAAATAGTAAGCTCTGGCTTAGAGACATATTAACAAATGAAACCCATAACATTCCTATCATTACTCACCGATATTTTCTTAAGGAGTTGTTTATTTTAATTTTTATGTCACTCATATGTAGTGCTTGTTTTCCACTCAATTTATACCTTTAAAATCTGAAATTTAATGTGTTTATTTATTTTTAAGAATTTTTTCTTATGCCTATGAAATTTTAATAATTTTATACCACACCAAGAAATTTTTATTTCAATTTTTTTTGTTTAGGAGATGTTGATCCTTCACACTTCTTTGACCCATTATATAAAATTTGAATTTTCCCAACTTTAATAGTTCTATAGTTGGGTTACTTGCCTAAATGCCTAATTTGGACTCCATCCAAATCCAAAAAATAGATTTTCCAGTAATTAGAAAAATATTTAAGACACCATTCCTATTTTATTCTCTAGACTTATATTTTAAAATTTTAACGAAATTATGTCATATGCTATGTGTGAAGCAAGTTTTAACTTTCATCCTTACAGTAAATTCGTATGTTGTATAAGTTGTATCAACTTCAAGTTCATCCATTTTTCTGGCTTCAATTTAGAAGAAATATATTCAGACATCATTTGGATATCTGAGCATATCCCCCTATTTACTTGCCAAAGTTTCACTTTCTAGCGGACCATAAAGTTGCTTATTCTATTAGTTAGTGAAATTTAAATAGCCCATTTATTTGCACCAATTTTCAGATTTTCAATTATAAGTATTTTTGTTTATCTGGGGATTTATTCCTATATGAATGCAAGTATTTAAATTTTCCGTCTATCCAGGAAGTGTTTTCGTCTATTATTTTTAAAATTCTTAAATTCCTTGTTTTAAAAACTTTAACTACCAAATTTAAAATATCTGTTAGGCACTATTATAATTGATTTGAGCTGAGTCCTTTGTCTTTATGTCAAATTTGAATTTTCTACTATAATAATTTACTTTTCACTAAAATTTTTTTAAGTTTTTAAACATTCTCCTTATTTTATAGGCATTCTTGTTTAAAATTTAAAATTTTAATATTCTTCTCTTTATTTATGGTTATTTATCTAAATTTAAGTAAATGTTTCAAAGTTGCTACCATATCCCTATTAAAAGTTTTGGGAAAGAGAGTGTGTGTGTTAGAGAACGTGTAAGATAGAGAGTGAGGGAAATAGAAAGTGAGAGATAGTGTGAGAGTGTATGTGTGAGAGAGAAAGTGTACGATAGAGAGGGTGTGAAATGGAAAGTAAGAGATAGTGTGAGAGTGTGAAAAAGAGTTAAAGTGAAATAGCGTGTTTGAGAGAGAGTTTGGAATCATAGTGCGTGTGTGTGTGTGTTTATGTGAGAGAGATAGAGAGAGAGAGAAAAAGATTGAAACAAAGAGAGTGTAAAGAGGAAATTAGAGGAGTGCGTGAGGGTGTGTATTTGAGAAAGAGTATATGAGAGAGAGTTTTTAGTGTGTATTTGAAACAAAGTGTGTTTTATATAGTGTATGAAAGAGTGATTATAAAATAGTGTGTGTGTGAAATACAATTTGTATAAAATAATGTATGGGAAATGGTGTGTGGTAGAGAGTGTTTGTAAAATATTTTGTTAGAGTGTGTGTGAAAAAGAGCAATGTGTGAGAAAGTGTGTTTTTAAGAGAAATATAGTTTGAGAAAAAGAGTGTGAGAAAGAGTCTGTTAAAGAAAAAGATCGTGAAAGAGAATGTGAAAAATACTGTGTGAGAAGGATTGTTAAGCGGGATTGTGTGTGACAGAGTGTGTGGGTGTGAGAATGTGTATGAGATGGTGTTTTTTAAAGATTGTGTGTGAGATAATGTATGTGTCTGTGTGAAAGAGTTTGTGGGAAAATAAGCTGCAGAGAATTAGATAGTGTGTGAAAGAGATTGTGTGAGAGTGAATTTGAATGAAAGATGTTTGTGAAAAAAAGTGTTTATGAAATAGAGGGTGTGTGAAAAAGAGTTTGTGTGATTTATAATGTGTGTAAATTAGAAACAATTGTGAGATAGAGTGTAAGTGGTTGTGTGAAAAGAGTGTGTTTGAGAGAAATAATGTTTAAGAAAGAGATTGTGCGATAGATAAAGTGTGTGATAGTGTACGTGAGAAAATATGTGTGTGTGTGTGTGTGTGTGGAAGAGAGATAAAGTTTGAGAAAGATTGTGTGAAAGAGATAGAGAGATTGTGAGAGAATGTGAGTGAAAAAGGATGAAGATAGAGAGTAGGTAATAGAGGGATAATGTTTGAGAAAGAGTATGGGAATGAGAGTCTGTAAGAAAGAGCCTGTGAAAGAGAGCAGGTGTATGAGACAGAGTGAAAGAGAAAGTATGTATGTGGAAGAGAGAAATTTTGAGGGAGAGTGGGTCTGTGAGAAAATAGACGGTGTTTATAAAATATTACTTTGAAATATCATACATTAAAAATAAGTGGTATTTTGGAAACATAATTTAACTTATTTCTATTGAAATAAGATTTCAAAAAATGAACATCCAAACCTATACTTAAACCATAAGATAGATGGGATGTATACAATATTTTTTTGAACTATTGTCAAAATAAATTCAAAATTAAATGGTAGTTAGGAAACATTATTGAACTTATTAGTATCTTAAAACTATTTGACTATTGGAAAAATGAAACACAAAACAAATAATTAAACAATTAAAATGGCGATCCAAATACATTTAGAAATCAAATTTTCAATTATAATAAAATCAATGCATATTAAATCATTATTTAATAGTTTTTAATTTATAATTAATGAGTGGAACAAAACTTTTAATGAAAATATTCAAGCGAAATTGGGAATTATAGTCAATATTGTTGTTTAAATGAGAAATCACGATATTATATTCCAATAATAAAAAATATTCCCCTGTCTTGGAAATTAGTTGACTCAATTAAAAATTGTAGGTAGATTATTTTGCTAGGAACAGCTCTTAAAACGGTCATTTTGTGATAATAAGTAAATATTCATAAATAAAGAGTAAAAATATCAAAGCAAGCAAATTTATATATTTATAACCTATTATATGTTTAGTATAGATATATTTTTGCTACAATTTTATATAATTGCTGCACCGTAACCAGAAGTAATAGTTGAGATTTTATTTTAAACCAAAGAGAAATTTTTATTTACATAGTGTGTTATTATTTTATTCAAGGAGTAATATTTTATTTACAGGTATAAAACCATGCAGAAATGAGGGATTCCATAGTGATGCAAGCAAAGAATGAAAAGCTGAAATTTTTTATGAAAATAGATTTGTTTTAAAAATACTATTTTTCCCGACATCCTGGACATTTAAACATAAAATGAGAGTTCATTTCTAAAAATTTGTTTAGCCATTTATTTATAATTTTTACAACCAGAAACGTGCTTATCGAAATAAATATAAATATAAGAAAAATATATTAAAGTTATTTAGTTTAAAATTAAATGCATATTAAATATGGGCTTTCAACAATTAATAAATTCAATCAGTTCCGACAACTATCATAATCAAATTCTTTTGTTTAAATTAAAAATCTAAACAATTTGATAATAATATATAAGATAGTAATATTAATTATTGTATTATTACTAATATTTAGCTACAAAATAATTTTAAAATAATATTAATCAAATATATTAGAGTCTACAATTATATATAATATTTCATAACAAAAGGTTGTCCAGCTGTTAGCAATTTAATGGCCGTAGAACAAGTACTTAACCACTATTTTTATTGCTATATACTTCACGACTTACATCCCTTCCAGAATATATATATATTTATACTAATCCGTCTAGGATGAGAAGATAGAACAAGACGAAATGAGGAAATAATATCTTTAGCCCTTCACAACGCTGAGTACTAGCTGCTGAGAAAATGGCGTATATGAGTACTGTCATTGCTGTCCACTTCTTCATAGCCAAGGTAAGAAAAACATTGTAATACACAGAAAAGGTGGTTTCGGTTAATCAGAAGAAGAGATTAGAATAGGGTTTTCTGATTAGATACAATTAGCAGACATCCTAAAAATGAGTATATTCATACAATTTCTTAATGAAAATTACCAAAATGTTGGTAAACAGTGATGTTTTAATGTTACAGTTACAGTCTTACATTTTCAAAAACTAGTAGAATAAACTTCTTAGTGTGACAAAAGACTAGAATTCTGATGAAAATTCAAGGAAGTACTTAAAATTACAAAAACATTCTGATTAATTTAATTTGAAATTGGACCATGTTGTATAAGGGAAATGGGGAGTAATAAAATAAAAATCCTCTTAGGTATGATAACATAATTAATATTTTTTTGAAGGTATAAGGAAGGACCACTCAAGATATCCAAATAAAGATTAAAATATGACATTTATAATATGGGTTTAAAAAAATGGCTGGTTGTGAGTTGTGTGTAAGGGGCAGAAAGTAGATTACTTCAAATATATTTTTATATTTATTTTTGCACCTTTACTTACTACTCATTGTGTTTATTTGGGTTGGTTCCAATATTAATATATCCAATTACTTTTCTCTGTGGTATAATACTAATACACCTTTAGTAAGTTAGGACAACTCCAAATATACATATTAGTTTAAATGGTTAGTTTTAATTAAAATTGATTAAAATGGGGTCAGGATGAATGCTATAGTTAGATTTATTTTGAATACCTTAGAATCCATAAATGTTACAGACATGTAGAAGGAAATCTAATAATATCTAAATTAAAGTTAGAACTAAAATTTATCTGAGTAATTTGTAAATAAATAGTTTGGGGTAGCAGAAATTTACAAAAATAACAGAAAATAATATTTATCAGTATTAAAAAAATGAGATTTGACAAAGAGTTAAAGGACACCAGTCCAAATAACAACACAGTCTAAGCCATTAAAATTGTTAAATTCAATTACAGGAAATAGAAGGAATATATTATTTATAGTAAAAAATTAAATTCTTGTTGAAGAAATAGGTACAGCTCAATTTTTGGAAGTAATTCTTAAAATTAAAGTTTCCTATCGTTACTTATAAACATTTTGAGGGAGGAACTATACGGGAAGAAAAGAATAACATTTCCAAGAATAATAAAAAGTACTAACTCTTTAATTTCTATAAAACTTAAATTTGACCAGCAGTTATGAGTTTAATTCCAAATAGTGAGATTTTTTGAATAATTTTAATTTAAATTATGCCATAAGATTGATAAAATAAACATTTCTAGATTAAATTTTAATTTATAATTTGAAAGGAATGAAGAGCTATCAATTCATATAGCTAAATAAATATTAATATTTTGTTTCTTATAAGAGGGATATGGTGAAGTAGAGGTCCTATTGGTATTGCAAGGATAAATAAATTTTTCATCTGGGTAAAAGGACCCCCTGAAAATAGTGTACACTCAACAGGTCAAAAAATTCTTAAATTTCAAAATAACTGAGTGGAGAACAGAGGAGGAAACGGATAGGTTCTTATCAAATTAGACACAACTATTATAATAAAGATTTTGGGTGTTTGTAAAATTTAAATTTGGCATTTGAGTAAATTAAACCTAGATTGATAACCAAGTTATGTATAAACATAAGAAATTTTTAAATTAAACCCGATAAATGGAATAGCTTGAACTGTAGTACTCAACAAATATATAAAATTAAATTAATGTGCGTAAAATTTTAAATAAGATAGACACTAATAAATTACATGATTTTTTTAAATAACTTTTAAATTTAATAAGGGGGATGTAGAAAATGAAAAAGAAAGTGAGGTATTTGACATTTTTCAAAAAGATTAAAAAAATAATGTTTTGTGTGTATAAGAAAATTTAAATCTACTGAGTTGGTAAAAGGAGCACTCACTATAAAAATAAGGCTAAAAATTTATAATCTCTAAATCATGTTCAGTGTTAGTTGATAGATAATATTTCCATAACTGATATAAACTAAATATTTCTCAACATGGTGGAAACTGAGATGTCTAAATAAAATTATTCACTAACTAAAGATTTCTTTACATTGGAGTCATTCTTTATATGAATACATTGATATAAAATCTAAGCATATATTATCGTCTATGTAAGATCGAGGTAGTAGCTAAAATAAATAAATTTTGACAAAAGAGGTCAAAACCCGTGATTTTATTTGGAGAGTTATAATATTTTATATTTATTGTTTCTAAATATATTATTTTGCAAAATATTGTAACAATAATTTTTCTCTCTTTTCCACATAATTTTGTGAGATAGGCAATATTTTAACTAAGAGATTATTTAATTTAATTCAGTAATTTTCAGTAATGATTTGCGCATGCCATAAATTGTTTACTGTCATTAGGGGAAGAATGTAAACAGGATGATAATCGGATAATGGACGTTAAAATACTATATGATTTTGATTTGACCTACAGGTGCAAAGAATGGGAGACAATGTTTATAATCTCTATGAGGAAATTTAGGGATGGTATTGCCTCATATTTTATTTATTTACGAATATGTCCTCTTTGACAGTAAGAGATGTATATTCTAGTCTGGGCACCATTAACTTATAATGTTAGCCGCTCTGCCGGAACAGAATAATGCTCAGGATATAACTCGGAGGTTGGATACACATCATTATAAAATTGAGACGATGTAAAGGTAGTGATTATGAAGATGTGGAGCCAGTGGAAAACATTAACCTAACTTAGGCCTATTTATTTCTATCATCGCTCCTTACTAATTATTCAGATTAAAATCAATTAAAATGGTTAAACTAATGGTGTAAGGATGGTGAAGGGACCATTTTAGAATAAATATACCTTCATCTGCATGGCAGGAGAGTACAAAACTTTATAAAGAAAACTAAACTCTCTAGACTGGCCTGGGATTGAAGAATGAACTTCCAATACTAAGCAGACCACTGAAACAGGAGATATGTTTCTTGGTCTATTCGGCCACTGAACTGGGTAGAGGCTTTTTATTAATACCGCATCTTACTATATGATCAGATTTTACGCTTTAAAACCAAATTATCAAGATAATTCTGAGCATAGGAGCAGTTCAGAATTTGGGAAAAAAACATTCTACCAGCGGAAACCGTGACATCTAGATTAGTAATGAGTTCTACATAAGACTAAAGCCAGAAGCCGGTCAATTGTTCATTCATTCAAATTTAAACTAACCCATCAACCCAAGCATCGGAAATAATATATTGTTTCCATATTCCTAGACTTCACGGAAATATCGGGTGTTAAACATATTTGGTAGAACCAACAATGTTGAAATCATTCCAACTGAACGTGTGAATGTATTTATCCAATTCAACACACTTTAGTAAAGTTATACATTTCTTTAATAATTATATTTTTCCTGCCACATCAATTAAGTAAAAATTAGATTACGTTGTACACGTACTAATTAAAAAATGTTCTATTAGTTACGATAAGTACATTAAATTCAAATTAATTGAAATATAGATTAAAATGTTTTTAGAAGAAGAATATATATTTATTAAAATAATTGATTAAAAGTTAATCCAAGAGAAAGATATAGTTCTAAGATGTTTCTCCTAAGAAAAACCGATTCTTACAAAGAAATATATTACTGTCAATGACAAAAATTTAAATGTGATCCACTTTTTACCTGGTTACATAATCTGACCGAGATACCTTCGATTTTTAAAGCTAGGAAATATATGTATCTATGTCGTCTTTAAAAAAACATGATTTTTCAATAAACTTATCTTACCATGAAATGTCTTTCAATGTAACACCCACCAAGTTTGAAAGTAGAACATTTAGAAACGTTAAATAATTATTTAAAATAATCTTCCTTAGTTATCACATGTTGTCATTTAAAATACTGTATAAATACAAGAGCAACCTTTGATTATGTGTCAAACAGTCCTTAGCCGTTCTAAAATTATTTACTACATTACACCAAGGACTACTTTCTTCAACATGGCTTCGAAAATAGCTTTCATTGCTGTGCTATTCTGCATGACACAGGTAAGCGCAACATTTTAAAATATTAATGGAAAATTATGTGTGAAATATTTGATATAATTTTTTATACATTATGTAGTTGTAAACATATATGGTAATCCATTAGACACGTAATAAATGATGAGTTCATCTATGATAAGCTCAGGCTAAGGATCTATTTTATACATTATTTTTTCTATATTATTTAATTGTATTAAGGTAAAATCTAGAATTATGATAAAATATTTTGTAACAAACCAAATATTGACTGTATCCTTTACTTTTTCTATCTACAGGTATTGTAAAGGTTCATTGGTCTACCCTCTACAGTACATAGTTTATAATTCATATTTTAAATAAATAAATAATAATAATAATATCAACGATTCAAATATTTTGTTACTTTAGACTTGAATTTAGACGAAATAATATTATTAATAACATTTAAATAAATTTAATATATGGCCTTTCTATAAATAATTCAATTATTTATACCTCATATTCTTTAATTGAATATATTATAATTTCATAATTAGTTAAGATTTAATGTCAAAATAATAAACAAATAATTAAAGATCTTATAATAAAAAATATTATTATTTTATTTCAAAAAATTCAAACAGTAGTTTTCTTATATAAAATTACAGATTCTATTAAAATAAATTGTTTTCTCAACAGATACTAAAAGTTGAATGCAGCGTTTCCGAGGATGTAACTGATATCTTATCCCAAATTAATACAATTGTTTCGGATCTCCAATCGCTGCTGTCAAACCCCGTCAGCAGTGACCTGAACGAGGTTGACGGTACACTCAATGAGACTCTTACCGATGTTTCAGAACTCCTTACAGAATTGGGCATGCTTGAAAAGAGCCTAAGTATTAATTTGAGGGGAGAAGTAGACCAGACCCTCCAAGGGATCATTACCCAGCTTCAGGATCTCTTAGCGCAGATAATCAGCGGTGTTAATACCGATCTTAGCCAAGTTAGCGATACACTCAACGGTATATTAGCAGATTTAGATCCTATATTAGAGAGATTAGACCCTTTAATCAGCCCCATAATTAGCGATGTTGATCCAATAATCGAATCATTGGGTCTATGATTTACAAACGAAATCTCTAGCAATGTCTTAAGGATATTGTATATTCGATGGTTTAATCTATAGTAGACTCATTTTTATCTATTTTATTAAAATATTTTAATCTTATATATTTAATATATAAAGTGTTAAATAATACCAAACATAATATGTATGTGATATCTTTGTTAAATCTACCATTTTTAAGAGAAGAGAATTAGAGCACATAGTAAAAAATCTTGTTTATATTTTATCTAAGTTTATATACTAGAATGTGTATACATAATTAATTTTTAAATTAATTAAAAATCTGTAATCAAATAAATCATATTAAATAACCATACCAATTATTTTCCCAAACATGTAAATGTGGTCCAACCAAAATTTAATAAAATCATCATTTAAGAAATCTAAAAAAATACTCTTTTAAAATATTTGAATAGTAATAAATGTTCACTATGATAGAAAAACATCCTATTTCATGAATATGAAACTTTCTTTTCACTGTTATTAACCAGCTATTTATAATCACCATCTCAAGAACTGTGAAAAATTGTATTCACTCTGGTGTATTTCCTTAACAGCAAATTATTTAATTATTTATGTACTACAAGATTAGCTATATTCCCTAAAGAAGAAATTTGTTAAAACAACCCATTGTGGCAAAGCTTAACGTTCAGTTCTAAACGATTAAACTTATATTAAATTAAATCACCAAACTCGTTTTCTGCTCGTAAATTACACGGATCAAGGAATAAACTCGTCCACTTGATGATTTGGGAAACTACTTCAACTACCAAATTCATGAAATAGCCATTTCATGAGTTCTACAGTACATGTGCGACACAATTCATGGACTGAATGAATCCATGAAATAGACAAACGGAGAAGGCAGCTAACCCAATAGTTGGAAATTTGATAAATTATTGAAATGCCTGATCTAACTTTTGGCTGTAAAATATACAAATAATATTTAGTTTAGCCACAGTAATAGATTGATTAAAAATCCATATTAACAAAATGAAGCATAATTTTATTTGTCTTTTGTTTGTAATGAGTACTGCATAATACATATGACATGTAGGTGACTAAAATATTACACATATTTCCCATAATTGCTCAAACTTGTACACCATGAAGATGTATTTTTAGACTATGGATTCTTTTAAAAAAAAGTTTTCACAACTGGGTAGGTAGAATAAAAATAAAGAAGTTTATTACTTTATATTTTAAGTTATCAAAATATTAGCCCAAGGTAAGCATGAAATGTGTTGCGGAGCTACCACTGGCATCGACGTGTACAGCCATTAGAGTGTAATAAAATAAGAAACTAAATCCATTCCAACAGATTCACTTCATATGATCAACATTAAAGAAATACTTGATTTAACTTTAATAATTAATTATTTAATTATGTAGTTATATTCCACGAGTAAATAATCTCAAATAACATTCATTATTATTATGCTGAAAAGTAATCTTCATTACATAGCCTAAATGATTTAAAATATTGTACGGCATCATTATTAATTATTTGCTAAAAAAATCCATTTGAATTAACTTAAAAAATAATTGATATACTGTGATATAGCCTAAATATATATTCTATTTTATAGCACCATTTAAAGCACAAAAAAATGTACCATTAAGATAATGTTTAAATAATAATAAGACCTTAAAAATAATATATAACGAAATTTAAAAAAAAGAGCTGTGTAAAGTCTTTAAAATTGAAAATAATCCAAACAATTTTATTTTTATTCACTACAATGAATGTTTGTACTATTAAAACTGTTTATGAAATTGAAACAACTATAATTTGAAAGGGAGGTAGAAAAACCACTTCAAATAGCCATATAAGTCTAAAATACTTAATGAAGCATTAAAGAAATACGATGACATTTAAAATTTGAAAAGGAAGTGAGAGAAATACGATAACCTTTAAATTCATAGTGAAAGTTAGAGAAACAGATTTTTTTATAAGACAAAGAGAAATAAATACGTTTCATTATAGAATACATTTGAAATGATTCTGGCATCTTTTATTAAAATTAAATTCATATAATACTGAATATCTACAATATATAAGCTGCACACTAAGAAAATTGGAGGTCTTGTATAGTGGTAAAATAAATTTTTATGTTTGGCAGAAAGTTTAATTTGGTCATTCAGTAGACTCACCAATTCCAGATGGATTGATAAGTAATAATAATGGATATTTCTATATGATAATTACTAAAATGATGGTGAACAGTGTGGTAGGTATTTTTACTTTTTCAAAAACTAACAGAATCAACTTCCTTGTGTGGTAGAAGACTAGAATTTTGATGAACATTCTAAGGAACACTTAAAATTAAAAAAAAATTCTAAATAATTTCATTACTAATTGAACCATGTTCTATAGGAAAAACGAGGAATTATTAAATAAACAAACACTTTTAGATTTGATTAAAAAAATAATATTGTTGTGAAAGTAACTGGAAAGACCACTTAAGATATTCGAATAAAAATTAAAATATTAAATTAAAGTTTGGGTTTAAATAAATGGCTGGGTTTGAAATTGTTTAGGGGGCAGAAAGAGTATTTACTAAAATATTTTTATTGTTTATTTTTGCACCTTTTCTTAATACTCATTCTGTCTATACGTGCTAATTACAATATAATATATTCAATTAATTTTCTCTGTGGTTTAATACTAATATTTCGTTTAGCAGGTTTAGGAATCTTCAAATATACATTTTAGTTTAAAGATTAGTTTTAAATTTAAATCGACTAAAATGGGAGGGGGTGAATGCTATATCTGTATTTATTTTAAATAGCCTAGAATATTAAAATGTAACAAACATGTAAATGGTAGATGGAAATATACTAATGTCTAAATTAAAGTTTGAATTAAAATTTCTCTGAGTAAGTTGTAAATAAACGGTTTAGGGTGGCAGAAATTTACAAAAATAACAGAAAATAATATTTATTATTGTTTAAGAAATTGAAATTTGACAAGAAGTTAAAGATACCAGTCCAAATATCAATATATTCTAAACTATTTCATTAGTTAAATGCAATTACAGGAAAAGGGAAGATTATATTAGATTATATTAGGTACAGTTCAACTTTGGAAATAATTCTTAAAAATAATTTTCTCAGTGGCAATTAGAGAAAATTTGAGGGATGAATATAATGGGAAGATGGGGGGATGTAGGAAATTAAAAAGAAAGTGAGGTATTTGACATTTTTCAAAAAGATTTAGAAAATCTGGTTTTGGATATTATAGAAAATGTCAATCATCTGAGTTGGTAAAAGGAACACTCCCGATAAAAAAAAGTCAAAGAATTTAGAATCTCTAAATCATGTTCAGTGTTTGTTAATAGATAATATTTCCATAACTGATATACAATAAATATTTTTCAACATGGTGGAAACTAAGCTTTAATAGGAAAACGGAGATGACTAAATAAAATTACTCACAAACTAAAATTTCTTTACATTGGAGTCATTCTTTATATGAATACATTGATATAAAATCCAAGCATATATTATCGTCTATGTAAGGTCGAGATAGTAACTAAAATAAATGAATTTTGGCAAAAGAGGTCAAGACCCCTGATTTTATATGGAGAGTTATAATATTTATATTTATTGTTTCTAATTAATTATCTTGCGAAATTTTATAACAATTATTTTTCACTCTTTTCTACATAATTTTGTGAAATAGGCAATATTTTAACCAAGAAATAATTTTTATTTAATTTAATAACTTTCATTAATGATTTGCGCTTGCCATAAATTGTTTACTGTCATAAGGGGAAGAATTTAAACAGTATGGCAATAGGGGAAGAATTTAAACAGGACGGTAATCGGATATTGAACCATCAAATAATATATTATTTCGATTTTGCCTACAGGTACTAAGAATGGGAGACAATGTTCATAATCTATATGACGAAATTTCGTGATGGTATTACCTCATCTTTTATTTATTTACGCATATGTCCTATTTGACAGTAAGAGATGTATATTCTAGTCTGGGCGCCATTAACTTAGAATGTTAGCTGCTCTGCAGGAACAGAACAATGCTCAGGATATAACTTGGAGGTTGGATACACATCATTATAAAATTGCGACGATATAAAGGTAGTGATTATCAAGATGTGGAGCCAGTGGAAAAAATTAACTTATTTTAGGCCTATTTATTTCTATCATCGCTTCTTAATAATTATTCAGATTAAAATCATCTACGGTGGTTAACCTTATGGTATAAGGATGGTGAAGGGATAAATTTAGAATAAATATACCCTCATCTGCGTGGCAGGACGTATCTATATCGTCTTTAAAAAAACATGATTTTGCACTACACTTATTTTACCTTGAAATGTTTTTAAATACACCACCCACCAAGTTTGAAAGTAGAACATTTAGAAACGTTAAATATTTATTTAAAATAAGCCTCCTTAGTTACCACATGTTGTCATTTAAAATAATGTATAAATACAAGAGCAACCTGTGATTAGTTGTCCAAAAGTTTTCAGTCGTTCTAAAATTATTTACTATATAACACCAAGGACTACGTTCTTCAACATGGCTTCGAAAATAGCTTTAATTTCTGTGCTATTCTGAATGACACAGGTAAGCACAACATTTGAAAATATTAATAGTAAATTATGTGTGAAATAATTTTTATCATTTTTATGCATTAAGTAATTGTAAACATACATGTTAATCCACTAGATACGTAATAAATAATGAGTTCATCTATGATAAGCTTAGGTTAATGATCTATTTTATATATTATTTTTTGTATATTATATAATTGTATTATGGTAAAATTTAGAAATATGATAAAATATTTTGTAACAAACCAAATATAGACTCTCTTCGTTACTTTTTCTATACACAGGGATTGTATAGGTTCATTGCTCTACCCTCTACAGTACATAGTTTCTAATTAATATTTTAAATAAATAAATAAATAAAAATAATAGTATCAGTGATTCAAATATGTTGTTACTTTAGACATGAATTTAGACAAATCAATATTATTAATGATATTTAAATGAGTTTAATATATGGCTTCTCATTAAATAATTCAATTATTCATACTTCATATTTTTAAATTGAATTTATTATAATTTCATAATTAGTTATGATTTAATATCAAAATAATAAGCAAATAATTTAAAATCTTATAATAAAAAATATTATTATTTGATACCAAATATTTCAAACAGTAGTTTTCTTATATAAAATTACTGATTTTAATATAGAAATCTTTTTTCTCAACAGTTACTAAATACACAAGGACAAACTACAGTCGCAGTTGAAAGCAGCGTTTCCAACGATGTAACTGATATCCTATCCCAAATTAATCCAATTGTTTCGGATCTACTATCGCTGTTGTCAAACCCCGTCAGCAGCGACCTGAACGAGACTCTTACCGATGTTTCAGAACTCTTGACAGAATTGGACACGCTTGTAGATAACCTAAGTGATAGTTTAAGCGGCGAACTAGGCCAGACACTCCGAGGGATCACTACCCAGATTCAGGATCTCTTAGCGCAGATAGACAGCGGAGTTAATACCGATCTTAGCCAAGTTAGCGAGCTACTAAGCGGTATATTAGCAGATTTAGGTCCTCTATTGAATAGCTTAGACCCTTTAATCAGCCCCATACTTACCGATGTTGGTTCAATAGTCAATTCATTAGGTCTATGATTTCCAAACGAAATCTTTAGCAATGTCTTAAGGATATTGTATATTTGATGGTTTAATCTGTAGAGGACTCATTTTTCACTATTTGATTAAAATATTAATCTGATATTTATTATATTTGAGGTGTTAAATAATACCAAACTTATGTATAGGATATCTTCACTAAATCTACCATTTTTAAGAGAATAGAATTAAAGCACAGAATAAAAAAATCGTATTTATATTTTATCTAAGTTTATGTACTAAAATTTGTGTACATTTTTAATTTTTAGATGAATTAAATATCTTAAATAAAATAAATTATGTTAAATAATTTTACCAATATTTTTCAAATATGTAAATGTGATCTAACCAAAATTCAATAAAATCAACATTTAAGAAATATAAAAAAATACTCCTTTAAAATATTCGTATTATAACAAATGTTCACTATGATAGCAAAACATTCTATTTCATGAATATGAAAATTTCTTTTCGTGGTTATTAACCAGCTACTTATAATCACCATCTCATGACCTGTGAAAAATTTAATCCACTCTGGCATATTTCCTGGACAGGAAATTATTTTATTATTAATGTACTAAATGCTTAGTTAAATTCCCTTTAGGATAAAATATTAAACTAACACATTGTGGCAAAGCTTAACCTTCAGTTCTAAACGATTAAACTTATATTAAATTAAATCACCAAACTTATTTTCTGCTTTTAAATTACACAACTATTTTAGCTATCAAAATTCATGAAATAGAAATTTCACGAGTTCTATAGCACAAGTGTGACACATAATTCATGGACTGATTGAATCCATAAAATAGACAAATGAAAAAGGCAACTAACGCAATGTTTGGAAATTTGATCAATTTTTGAAATACCTGATTTAACTTTTGAGTTGTAAAATATACAAATAAAACTTAGTTTAGCCAGAGTAATTGATTGATTACAAATCCATATAAGCAAAACGAAGCATTATTGTGTTTGATTTTATTTTTATGATTACTGCATAATATATATGACATGTAGGTGACTAAAATATTATACATATTCCCCCTAATTGATCAAACTTGTACACCTTGAAGCTGTATTTTTAGACTATGTGCTGTCATAAAAAAAATCTATCCACAACTGGGTAGGTAGAATAAATTAATGAGGTTTATTACTTTATATTTGAAGTAATCAAAAGCTTTGCCCAAGGTTAGCATGAAATGTGTTGCGGAGCTACCACTGGCAACGACGTGTACAGCCATTAGTGTGTAATAAAATTAACAATGTAATTCCATTCCAACGGACTCACTTCATATGATCAATATTGAATAAATACTTGATTTAACTTTAATAAATAATTATTTAAATATGTAGTTATATTCCAAGAGTAAATAATCTCAAGTAGCTATTCATTTTATTATGGTTAAAAGTAATCTTCAATACCTAGCTTAAATGATTTAAAATATTCTACACCATCATTATTAATTATTTGATACAAAAATCAAATTGAATCAGATAAAAGAAGAATTGATATACTGTGATCTATAATAAATATATATCCAATTTTATATCAACATTTAGAGCAAACAATACAAAATAAAATTTACTATGAAGATAATTTTCAAATAATAATCAGACGTAAAAAAATATATACAAGAAGACTTTAAAAAAATAAGAGATTTTGAAAGTCTTTGAAATTGAAGATAATTCAAACAATTTCATTTTTATTCATAACAATAAATGTTTTTAGTATCATAATTTCTTATGAAAATTGAAACAATTAAATATTGAAAGGGATGTAGAAAACCACTTCAAATATCAATATAAATCTAAAATACTTCGTGAAGAATTAGAGAAAAATAATAACATTAAATTTTTAAAAGGAAGAGAGAAAAACACGATAAGTTTTAAATTCATAGTGAAAGTTAGAGAAACAGATTTCTTTTTTATAATACAAATATACAAACAACGTTTAATTATGGAATAAATTTGAAGTGATTCTGTCATCTTAAGAGATTAAAAATCAAATTTATACAATACTGAAATATCAACAATATAAAGGTTGAACACTTAATATTTTGGAGGTCTTGTATGGAGAGAAAATTAACATATATGTTTGGCAGAAAATTTTATTTGGTCATTGAGTAAGATCAACATTTCCAGATGGATTGATAAATAATAAAAGTGGATATTTATAGATACCAATTACTATAATTATGGTGAACAGTATGGTAGGTGTTTTTACGTTTTCAACAACTAATAGAATCAACTTCCAGGTATGGTAGAAGACTAGAATTTTGATGTGAATTCAAAGGACAACTTAAAATTTAAAAAAATAGTCTGAATAATTTCATTATAAATTGGACCATGTTGTATAGGAAAAACGGGAAATTATGAAATTAAAAAACCCATTTTAGATTTGATTAAAAAATGAATATTGTTGTGAAGATATCTGGAAATACCACTTAAGATATCCGAATAAAAATAAAAATATGAAATTATGTTTTTTGTTTAAATAAATGGCTGGGTGTGAAATGTGTGTAGGGGTCTGAAAGTGGACTATTCAAATATTTTTAATGTTTTTTTTTTGCAACTTTTCTTACTACTCATTCTGTCTAATCACACCAATTCCAATATAATATAGTCAATTACTTTTCTCTGTGGCTTAATACTAATATTTCGTTTAGCAGGTTTAGGGAAAACTCCAAATATAATTATTAGCTTAAATAATTAGTCTTAAATTTAAATTGACTAAACTGGGAGGGGGTGAATGCTATAGCTGTATTTATTTTAAATACCTTAGAATCCTAAAATGTAACAGACATGTGGAAGGAAATATACTAATATCTGAATTAAAATTAGAATTAAAAACAATCTTTGAGTAAGTTGTAAATAAACGGTTTAGGATGGCAGATATTTACAAAAATAACTGAAAATATTATTTACCAGTGTTTAAAAATTTGGAATTTGACAAGAAGTTAAAGATACCAGTCCAAATATCAATAGATTCTAAACTATTTAATTCATTAAATTCAATTACAGGAAAAAGGAAGATTATATTAAACACGTTAAAAAAATTAAATTGGTGTGAAACGAATAGGTACAGTTCAATTATTGGAAATCTTTATTAAAATTAAATTTTCTCAACGTCAATTAGAAAAATGTTGAGGGAGGACGAGAAGAAAGATATTCTAAGATTAATATAAAATAACACTTCTCTAATTTCTAGAAAAAATAAATTTGGCCAGCATGTATAGGAACAATTCCAAATAACGAATTTTTAAATTTTTTTTAATTTAAATTATGCCATAGGTTGGATAAAATAATCATTTCCAGATTAAATATTAATTTATAATTAGTCAGGAATCAAGCGCTATCACTTAATATAGCATAGTAAATATTAATAATTTGTTTCTTATAAGAAGGATATGGTTAAGTAAGGTCTTTTTGATAGTGTAAAGATATAGAATTTTTTCATTTGGGAGTAAGGAATCCCTCAAAATAATATACACTGTACAGGTCAAAAATACTTATATTTCAATATGGTTGAGTGTAAAACAGAGGAGTAATTGGATAAGCTCTTTTCAAAATAGCCACAACTATTATAATAATGATTTCAGGTGTTTATAAAATGAAATTTATCATTTGAGTGAATTAAACCTAGCTTAATAACCAAATTACGTATGAACATAAGGAACTTCTAAATTAAAGGCCGATAAATGGAAGAGCATAAATTTGTAGTACACAACTAATATATATAACTAAATTCAATGTGGCTAAAATTTGTAATTAGATACACACAAATAAACGAGTAGATTTTTTCAAATAACTTTTAAATATCATAAGGGGAATGTAGGAAATGAAAAAGAATGTTAGGAATATAACAATCCTTAAAAAGATTTAGAAAATATTGTTTTGTGTATTCTAGAAAATTTAAATCCACTGTGTTGGTAAAAAGACAAATCGCAATAAAAAGAAAACTAGAAATTTAGAATCTCTAAATCATGTTCCGTGTTATTTGGAAGCTAATATTTCTATAACTGATATAAACAAAATCTTTTTCAGCATGGTGGAAGCTAAGATTTAACAGGTAAAACGGAGATGACTAAATCAAACTACTCAAAAACTAAAATTTCTTTAAATTAAAGTAATTCTTTATATGAATACATTGATGTAAAATCGAAGGTAAACATTATCGTTTATATAATATCAAGATAGTAGCTAAAATAAATAAATTTTGGCAAAAAAGTTCAAGCCCCGTAATTTTATTTAGAGAGCTATAATATTTTATATTTATTTTTTATAGTTATAATATCTTTTGAAATTTTATAACAACTATTTTTCACACTTTTCCACATAATTCTTTGAAATTTGGAATATTTCAACTAAGAAATAGATTTAATTTAATTTGGTAATTTTCATTAATGATTATCGCTTGCCATAAAATGTTTACTGTTATTAGAATAAAAACTTAAACAGGACGGTAATAGGATATTGAACTTTCAAATTTTTATGATTTTGATTTGGCCTACAGGTGCTAAGAATGGGAGACAATGTTCATAATCTCTATGAATAAACTTCACGATGGTATTGCCTCATATTTTATTTATTTACTCATTTGAAATATTTGACAGTAAGAGATGTATATTCTAGTCTGGGCGCATTGTATTTAGAATGTAAGCCTCTCTGTGGGAACAGAAACATTCTCAGGATATAACTTGGAGGTTGGATACACATCATTCTAAAATTGAGACGATTTAAAGGTAGTGATTATGAAGATGTGGAGCCAGTGGTAAACATTAACCTATCTTAGGCCTATTTATCATCGCTCCTTACCACTTATTCAGTTTAAAATCATCTACGATGGTTTACCTAATGGCATAAGGATGGTGAAAGGAGCATTTAAGAATAAATAAACCCTCATCTGCGTGGTAGAAGAGTACAAAACTTTATAAAGAAAACTAAACTCTCTAGACGGACCTGGTATTGAAGACCAAAATTCCAATATTAAGCAGACCACTTTAAGAGAAGTGATGTTTCTTTGACTACTCGCCACTGAAGTGTGTAGAGGCTTTTTATTAACACCGCATCTTACTAAATGATCAGATTTTACGGTTTAAAGCCAAATTATCAAGATCATTCAGACCATAGGAGCAGTTCAGAATTTGGGTAAAAAACATTTTAACAGCGGCAATCAAATCCGTGATATACAGATCAATAATAAGGTCTACCTAACACTAGAATAAGAGGCTGGTCAAATGTTCTATCATTTAAATCAAAACTAACCCTTCAACCCAAGCATCGGAAGTAATATGTTGTTTCCATATTCCTAGACCTCAAGCAAATATCGGGTTTTAGACATATTTGGTAGAACCAACAATGTTGAAATAATTCCAACTGAACGTGTGTATGTATTTATCCAACTCATACCACTTTAGAAAGATTATACATTTCTTTAATAATTATATTTTCCTGCCCCATCGATTATGCCAAAAATAAATTACTTTGTACTTACTAAAATAATGAACTATGATTTACGATAAGTACATTAAAAACAAAATTAATTGAAATATAAATTAATATATTTATAGAAGAAGAATATATATTTACCAAAATAATTGATTAAAAGTTAATCTAAGAGAAAGATATAGTTC
Source organism: Timema bartmani (assembly GCA_902151455.1). Classification (NCBI taxonomy): domain Eukaryota; kingdom Metazoa; phylum Arthropoda; class Insecta; order Phasmatodea; family Timematidae; genus Timema; species Timema bartmani. The sequence goes on from CABFWB010007520.1 coordinate 20,778, forward strand.
TAAGAGGTTTCTTCTAAGTAAAAAAAATCTTACCAACGAATATATGACTGTCAATGTTAAACTTTTTTTATGTGGTCAACCTTTTACCTGGTACCATAATCTGAACCAGATACCATCAATTTAAAAACTAATAAATAATATTTATCTATAGCGTCTTTAAAAAATATGATTTTTGCACTAAACATATACCTTGAAACGATTTTAAATACACCACCCACTAAGATTGAAAGTAGAACATTTAGAAACGTTAAAAATTTATTTAAAATAAGTTTCCTCAGTTATCACATGATGTCATTTAAAATACTGTATAAATACAAGAGCATCCTTTGATTAGTTGTCAAACAGTTCTAGCCGTTCTAAAATTGTTTAGTACATAACATCAAGGACTACTTTCTTCAACATGGTCCGAAAATAGCTTTTATTGCTGTGCTATTCTGGATGACAAAGGTAAGTGGAACATTTGAAAAAATATTAATAGTAAATTATGTGTGATATTTTTTTATCATTTTTTTTATCATTTTTTATACATTTTGTTCTTGAAAATATACGTGTTTATCTATTAGACACGTGATAAATAATGAGTTCATGTATGATAAGCTCAGGATAGTGATCAATTTTAAACATTATATTTCTATATTATATAATTGTTCTATGTTAAATTTAAAAATATGATTAAATATTTTGTAACAAACAAAATATAGACTCTCTTCTCTACTTTTTCTATCCACAGGGATTGTATAGGTTCATTGTTCCACCGTCTACAGTACATAGTTTGTAGTGAACATTATAAATAAATAAATAATAATAATAAGATCAGTGATTCAAATATGTTGTTAATTTAGACGAATCAATATTATTGATAATATTTAAATGAATTTAATATATGGGTTCTCATTAAATAATTTAATTATTCAGATTTCATATTTTTAAATTGAATGTATTATAATTTCATAAAGGTAATGCATTAAAATCAAAATAATAAAAAATGATTTAAGACCTTATAATAAGAAATTATTGTTATTTGATTACAAAAGTTTCAAACAGTAGTTTTCCTATTTAAAATTACTGATTTTAATATAAAAATCTTTTTTCTCAACAGTTACTAAATACACAAGGACAAACTACAGCCGGAGTTGAAAGCAGCGATCTGAATGAGGTTGACGGTACCCTTGATGAGATTCTTACTGATGTTTCAGAACTCCTGACATGATTGAACATGCATGAAGATAACGAAAGTACTAATTTAAGAGGCTAGCTAGACCAGACCCTCCAGGGGAATATTAGCCAGCTTCAGGATATCTTAGCGCAGACATTCAGCGGAACTAATACCGATCTTAGCTAAGTTAGCGAGCAACTCAACAGCATATTAGCAGATTTAGATCCTCTATTGAATAGCTTAGACCCTTTAATTACCTCCTACTTAGCGAAGTTGATCCAATAGTCAAATCAATGGGTCTATGATTTCCAAACGAAAGCTCTGGCAATGTCTTAAGTATATTATATATTCAATGGTTTAGTCTGTAGAAGACTGATTTTTCACTATTTTACTAAAACAGTTTAAGATTATATTCTATATATGAGATGTTAAATAATACCAAACATATGTATAGGATATTTTCACTAAATCTACCATTTCTAAGAGAATAGAATTAAAGCACAGAATAAAAAATCGTGTTTATATTTTATCTAAGTTTATATACTGAATTGTGTGTACATAATTAATATTTATATGAATAAAGAATCTTAAATTAAATAAATAATATAAAATCTCTAAACCAATATTTTTCCAAATATATAAATGTAATCCAAACAAAACTCAATAAAATCAACATTTAAGAAATCTAAAAAAATACTCCTTTAAAATATTCGTATTATAACCAATGTTCACTACGATAGCAAAACATCCTATCTTATGAATATGAAAATTGGGAGCTTAAATTAACAAACAATAAAAACAAAATAAAGGCTATGATCAAGTATTGATAATACTTCCATCGTAGGTACACGATCTATGAAAACATTATGGATTCATCGTGATGGAGCCATAAGAGTTCTATTCCTAATTTAATATACTGAATATGTTTACTTCTAAAAAAATTCCCACTCTCCCTACACACAAATGTAGGGCTATTTACTCTAAATTATTCGTTCCTTACTGAATCATTAGTGAAAATCTACGGATTGCCCGAACGATTATCAAAAGTTGTAGACAAATTAAATGATAAGATAATTATTAATCATTATTATTGCTAATCTAATTGAACAGGAAGAGAAGAGAAAAAAATTATAAATATCAGCAGCTTGAGAGTTTTTAAGAAAATAAGTGATCAAGTGTAGATATATAAGTGGTCGTAAGATATAGGAAAATAGGGAAGTGATATATATGAGAAAAAATAAAATGGCTTTTACAAAATAAAAAGGAATACAGAAAGCATTTTACACTCTTGCCCATTGACAGAAGGGAACAAAGCTTACACTTTACACTCATCTGGTTTTGAATGTAATTATATTTCATTTACTCAAATATTTTAACCAGTAAATTAAAATTATATAAAACAAAATTAAACTTGACATATATATTAAATCCAATATATTTTTTTAATGTCTAGTTTTGAGCTAGGTTTCTGAACGAATGTTTTTTCTACTATATTAGTTTAGCTAGAAATAAAATTTATTATAAAAATGAGAAGGGGAAATATGGTTTTAAATGTCAAAATAAATGCTTGATTTTGAACCCTAATAGATTATTAAGCTAAATAAATTAAAAATGTGATCCAAATAAATTATGTCACCATGTTGCATCAATTTTGCATCATTTTCCAACTAACTATTGCATTTTTTACGTTAGCCAAAGAGATCATTGACTATCTTGATTCTAGGAAGCCAAGCTATGTGTAGCTTTTTCACCCCACTAATTAATATTTAGAATGTTTATTATTTTATCTCAATACAAAACTAGATTGAGAAACCAAGTAATATTTTATCTAAAAACTAAATTGAATGTGTTAATATAATAACCCTTCTTATGTTCACCAAATTACTGTTTTTTTAAGTTAAACTTTGAGAATTTGCTAGCTTTTTGGTTATCTTGGTTCATAAATTTTTTTAATATTATATTTTTCTTGCAAAATTTTTAATGATAAAAACAGCATACTTGTGTGAAAAATAAAACGTGTGTGTGTGGGGGGGATGGCGAACAACTTAAGTGTTATTAGATTTTGGACGTTTGCAATCGGTTTGCTTCAATTAATGTCACTCAACACTTCTTTGACCTGTGGCAGAATTTTAAAAGGTGGACTGTGCTACTCTCTGCTCATCAGCAGCAGTTTAAAGTATGAAATGGGATCATATTGTTCCAGTTCAAACAGTGTGAAGTGTAAATTGTGTACCATTTGGTAAATTGGCAGCTTTGATAGGTGT
>CABFWB010007521.1:2296-24161 GCA_902151455.1 Timema bartmani
GGGGGGGGGGGGGGGGGGGGGGGGGGGGGGGGCGAGAGCAGCAGACGAGGCCATATCCATCATAGAACAGTTTCTTAAGGATCCAATATGAGTTGAAAGGGGGAGAGAACTCACTTGGAATAGAGAGAGAGTGTTTCCTGTTGAGGGGAGGAGAACTTCAAATAGCTCATACTCAGGTAGAGGTGAAAAATTAATGGACCAGGGACTGGTATAAGCCTTTTGAGGATTCAGCCATATTTTACTCTTACTGTTTTAATATTCCATGCATATAAAATAGTTATTTACCTTCTTTAAAGTTTCGTCCAAACCCTCTTTTGTTCTACCAGATATAACAAGAAGTCGTGGAATCTCATCAGTAGGTAGTCCATCATTTACCTTCTCTTTTTTATGAGAGCGCAGTACAATATGACCAACATCTCCAGTCAGCCCTACATTGTTAACAGCAGCTAGACCTCCAGACCATGGCATGGTCTCTGTTACTACCTGTAACAGTAAAATATGACCAACAACTCCAAGTCAGCCCTACACTGTTAACAGCAGCTAGACCTCCAGACCAAGGCACTGCCTCTGATACTACCTACAACATCAATAAAATGTATCTTTAAAATTGTCCATTGAAATTGAAATTTAATCCGTTCTTAAACAAAGTTTTCCTCGAACACAAATTAGTATTTCTTTTAAATCCAACCATAAATATTAAATTCAAAATATTTAAAGACATCAAATAATATGCTTAATTTAAATTGGGATTAAAAATCAGACCAATTTAACCAAGCAATTTACCAAGTAATAAGATACATAGCAACTCAATCAACCTTCAACATAAAACCATTATAAATAGATTTAATGTGATTTATTTTTTTAAATGATAATACATTTATAACCTAAGATATAACATCATTTTCCCATTAACACACCATTACATGCTTTAAAATTAACTTAATTACACACCTTAAACTTTTCTTCAACTAATGCCGGTACTTGTTGAGATGGTTTGTTGTAGTTATAATTTGGTGGTATTTTTCCCGTCTCCATTGCAATCAATACTTTAACAATAGACACAAGTGCTGAGGCTGCATCAGTATTACCAAGGTTGGACTTGATAGAGCCGATTAGAAGAGGCGTTTGTCTGTTACAGAGTAGAACTTTGGCCAAAGCATTTAGTTCAATGGCGTCTCGAGTCTGTAAATAACCTCTCTTATTTTCATAATCATAAAAACACAACACTAAACTTTACCAAGGGAGAACTATTCTGAATTTTGTTATTTAATATATATCTGATGGGATTTGGGAAAATCTTTACTTACGGAACAGTAATCCAGCTAAGTTGATACCCAAAAGGTTAAATAGAGATATTGTATGTTTATTTATATAGTTCTAGACTACAAATTTATTAGTAAATACATAATAATATACATTGTAGCCCGATTCTCAGGATGCCCTTGCCACTAGTCAGGGCTGAAACTAAGGGGGAGAGCAGGACAGGGTAGGTAGATTTCCTAAGGTATGGATTCGGAAGGGAGGCTAAAATGATATTTTTTAAAGTTTAATCTAATACCTATAAAATAAGCATGTAGGTCCTGCAAAATATATTTTTAAAAAAACCCACGTACATAATAGCAATCATATTTCTTTAACAGTTGCTACTTGCTAGCGCTGTAAGATGTTTTTCCAAGTTAAAACTTATAAAGACGTACATTCGGAGCACAATGTGGCCTAACACTTGCATTTCTCTCTCTAAAATTTAAAATAGCTCCAACATTTGGGCTCAACAAATTATAAGAATGGTTTTCCAAGACTAAACCACGAAAAATTCATTTTTAACGTTTTGTTTATGAACATCTACATTTTTAATTTATATTACAATGTTTGTATTTTTGTATAAACTAATGTTTTAAATAAAATCAATAATATTTTTTCTTATATAATATATGAATCGTGTTTTTGTTTTTTTTTCAGGGCGGCATTTTCATACTTTGGATAGGTCAGCAAAGGGGCACGGCCACTCCCGAAACAGTCATCACCTTTCCCAGACATGACAATTTGATTTGGCATTTATAATTTATAGTACTTTATCTTATACTCAAAATTTATAAAAGTTGTCAGCTTCATTCCATTTAAAAAATTTTTTTTAAGTAACAGCATGGTGAATGAGGTAAATACATCTCCCAGTCTGGCTCAGTTGCGTAAACATCTGGCGATGGATAAGTTATCACATGCACATATTGTAGTTTAAACATTTGGCAGCATTGTACTGTGAATCTCGTACTCCAAACGGTTAGTTTCTGAATAGCATAGAATAAAATCTGTCATGTCCTCATCTATATAATTGTTACATCTTTGCCAAGGAGCATAGAATCAACATCAAATTTGGTGTGAAACTGTGGAAAACTGCAACAGAATCTTACGAAATATTTATAGCATCCAATGGTACAGGTTTCTTATGCTCAAGCTTTTGAATGGCTTTGACTATTTAAGGACGAACGTGAGGATATTAAAGATGACCAGAAGAGTGGCCATCCTTCAACTAGCGGTGGTAGATGATGTAAAAACAAGGATGTTCAATACATCAAAATTTTAATGAGTATTTTGCAAATATATATGGTCTACTTATTTAGTTTTATTCTATCAAGACAATACCAACATAAATTAATGGGCTCATATTAATATAGAGTTAATTTAAATAACCATAGCACATGCATATGGATGAATAGGCCTGTGTACTAAATATATATATATATATATATACACATATATTATTAGGCTTTGGATAATTATGCATTAAAAACTTCAAAATATGCATCAAATACATCAAAAATATGAAATTAAATATGCACTAAAAAGTCAACTAACTAGAAAAAATAAACATTTTGTTATCAATACATAATATTGTACACAAATTTTTTTTATATCCAAAATTTTTTTATGAAAATTAATCAAAAAGCACAAAATTAGGGAAATTGAATTAATTAAATTATAAAAACAAATCATAATTGCAATTAACAGCAACATGATGTAATAAGTTTTCGAATATAAATTTGCCCCTGTTGTCAGCGAGGATATTTTTGTACTGTGAAAATACTCTTTCGACCACCACACTATTGGTACAAATTAAAAATTTACAATGTCAATGACACTTAATTGTTCATTTCTTGTTTAACATTTTAATGAAATCCTTTTTCTTGAGTTAACAATTTCTTCTACTATTTCAGTGCCATGTTTTAGAGATAATCCCTTCGCTTCTAGTTTAGGGATTTCAGTTGAAATGCAAGTCATTTTAGCTTCAATAAAAATCAAATCTTCTTGAAAACCTTTTTTCTCTCAGAATACCCTGTACTTCTTCAATGCTCTGCGCTTCTTCAGAGTCAAATTCATTAATAATTTTCTTCACTATTTCAAAATATTCAGCGTGACACATAGCATCGTCAATCCAAGTTCCCCATCTTGTAATGATTGGTATGGGTGGAAGTGGAACATCCCCAGCAACTTCCCGAAAAGGTTTGCACACAACTTGGTGCTTTGAGAAAAATCTTTTTTCACAGATGATATTAGCACGTTAACGTCTGAATAAATATTGTGAACTAAGTCAGCTACTCGGTGTAAACCGTGTGCTAAACAGGTCAAACTCATGTTTGGATACAAAATCTGCAGTCCCCACATTGCTTTGCACACATATGGTGCAGCATCACTACAAAGCACTAGAACTTTTTTCATATGATATCCCAGACGGCCACAATAATCTCAGAAAGTCGTTGAAAAAAGCATCTTGTTGAATGATTCACTTTGTCCAACACTTTTAGAGTCAGCAGATATGATTTGTTTTTTCCTTCGTTAACCCCTAATATAACTAACACCAAATTTGCCACGAATCTTTTATATTCATCTGTTGTTTCATCGAAAGACACCCAAATACTTTGATCCCTTACTTTTTCTCTTGATTTGTTTAATGTTGCTGTGCATAACTCAGAAACATATTTGTTCCTTAATGTAAATTCATCTGGAATATTCTGTTTTGTGTATTTTTCCAAACCATTGCAAATAACTTAATTCTTTAATTTAGCCAATGGTGTGTCAGCGCAAATAAAAGCCTTACAAAGTTCTTCATTGAATTCTGAACGTTTAGGTCCAGGCCTTGGTAAATCAGTAAAATGAGAAGTTAACCCTTGCCATTGGTTATTCTCTCTTTTTCAATTTTTATTACTTACATGTTTTCCAGCTTGGAGATGCTGCGTGACTTGGAACATTTGGTTGACGCAATCAGGAACTTTGCAATATTTACAAAATAACAAACAACCATCTGTTGTGGAATCATTATTGTTACTCACAAACTGATTTAAAATTACACTTAAACACTTTTTTTCTTTAGCTAAAAGATTTCAGGAACTATTATCCTACTTACAGTACAGTACCTATTGTGAAAGTGTTATCTCTCTATGGGTATATGGCTATTTATTATTTACGACTTCACTAATATTCTGAGATGTACTTAAATAACAAAAAAATTGTATAGGCATAATATGCTCTTAAATAGACAAATACTTCAAATTATTAATTAATGCTCTAAAAAATTAAAATATGCATTTATTACCAAAAAACTATCAAATATGGATTTGTATATGCAAATATTCAAATTCATAGTCATCCTAAGTATATATATTATATATATATAAATATATTTATATTAAAAAATATATAATTGTATATATAGTAAATTATATATATATATTATATATATAAATATATATACACATATATTTACGTAGGCCTACATACAAAAATAAAAAGTAACTGTTTAGATCTACTTGCCACAAAGCGACCCTAAGGCGAGTTAGGCCAGGTAAGCCTTCTGGTCATTGGGTTAACCCTAGCAATCCTTATTGGGGTAAGGGTGAGGACTTGATGAGCTCACACGTCAATCTTATATCATTTTAACCCAATAGTATGAGTCTAAATGAACTCAACCTCCATACAGATTTCTACTATACTCTTATTTACTCATCCAAGCTATTTTTGTGTTTTAGTTGTGAACATCAACCATTGTAGTTTGTCTTAAGTGTCATCGAGAGTGGAATAGAATTTCTTGCAGTCACCTATGCAACGTCTGATCAGAAATGTTAATTCAAGATGCTTGTGTGAGGTCACTTCTCAAAGCCCTGGCCATAGAACTTGCATGTCTCCATGCGGAGTTCTGCATGTAGCGGCCTTGGGATGCTGTTCTCACACGAAGATGACCTGTGCGAGATTTGTCCTCAATACTCTGTATTTCTCTGAATCTTTTCAACACACTCAAAACATCACTTTTACTGTGAACTGTCATGTCCGGTAACTGCAAAATTCTATTCTTGTGTATAGCCACTTTGAAGCAGAGTCACAATCCAGATTCGGTCAAACGTCTTTTCAGCAGCTGCGATGCAAATAGATTGACTGTGCCTTGCTAACTGGACCAAAGAGTTGATGTTGTTGAATCACAACCGCCAAATTTGTCTGGTAAACAAACACAGACATGCATTTGGTTGTGCCTGATCTTGAAATACATTATAGAATGTTCACCTTCATCATAGAGTAAATGTGCATGAGGTACAGGGTATACCATCTACATTTACTGACATTATGAAAATCTTCTGTTGTTGAGTATATTTTTAATTTCTATAAATTCATGAGAAAAAATAATCAATGCCCATTTTGTTTTGATATTAAAATGCTGATAGCCATAACCAGAGCCAGATTTAAGAGGGGGTGATAGGGCCTTCACAAAAAACTATCTATTGGCTGCAGTCATGGTTAAATCTTAAAAAATATTATAGTAAGTGATTATATCAATTGTTATTTATTAAATACAAAATATTACTTACTTATGAGCAGAAAAAAAAAATTCAGACTGTAATTTTCAAATCTCAAACAACATCTTTGGATAGAAGCAAAACTTATGGGTTTAAGTAGAATTAAAAATAAGTGCTTCATAAATTGAGTCACCCCCAAGGCCTAAGATGCCATTGGCTTTGAATATTAGCATGTGTGCAATTCAAATATTGTAAGGAAGTTTGAACTACAAAGCTTTAATTTTATTGTTTTAACTAATATGGAGACCAGATAAAATAATTAATAGCTTAAAAAAGCTCTTATTTTTACTAAACACGTCAACAATAATAATCGTTTGGTAATGAGTGTAAAAACATTTCAAGTTGTCTAGTAATGCTAAATATATATATTATTTTTACATAAACTAGCTCTATACACTGGGGGACGGGACGAGAGGACTTTATACACATTGTATTATGTCTAAATTGTAAAAATATAACAATAAACATAATATATTAGCGCCTTTCACAAGGTTTGGCCCTAATTTTTGTATCTGGGATCATCACGACATTTTAATCATCTACAAGCATTTAAATCTGCACCAATGATTATCCGAATTTATGAACAGTTGTTAGGTAGGTAAACTTTGGAGGAAATATATATACCCTTATCTACTTGGAAGGAGAACTGGAAATATTACTTGGAGGTAGAAGTGGAAACAATTTAGGAATTACTACTTGGAGGTAGAGGTGAAAACAATTTAGTAATTACTACCCCCTGTACACCCAACCAAAAATCGAATGCCGACCTCTCCATCCCCAACAAACAAAATTAGCGTGACGTTAAGCCTGCTGGCCCACCGATATTTGGTTTATTTGCTATAAATTGATCATATGAGGATTATACAAATGTGACTAAAATATTGCAAAACCCCTGCAGATAAATAATGTTTAGAGCTGTTAAGGCTGTTAAAATGAGGGAAAACCAACCAGACAAACAGCGAAAGATTTCAAGATTTCAATATTTCATTCACCCACCTTAGTGGCGTAGTTAGCTAAAGCACTAGTTTTGTGTTGAGCTAGATTTCTGAGGACGGGGAGATAGAGGTTCGAATCTTGGCCAGGTGAACTTAGGGGTTTTTTTCCTAAATGGTTTTCCACTCTATTTACATGCAAATAGGAGTTCACTTCCTCTAAATTGAGCCTCCCCCAATCCTAACACATTAGAGTAATTAGTAACTATGCGCATAACCTAAACGGGTATTAAGATGTGGTGCCAAATAATAATATTATTAATAATAATAGTAAAGATATTCTATTCCTAACTTTAACACGATAATGTTTTAAGAGCATTTTCGTACTGAGCCAAAGGAACCGTTTTTGATTCCCAAGTCCAGGTTTTGTAGCTTTTATCTCAATTAATTCCTATACATTCTTTTGTTAAAAAATTAATTTACTATAAATTTGCTAAACCGTTAAAGTGATTTTACTTTTACTAAACTGCAAAATTGGCAGCAATGCTAGCTTCAGAGAAGGTTATCTGCCTCTCCCTCTTTTTTGCAGTTTGACCTTAAACTTTTAAAAGTTGTGACAGATGAATGAACTACACAGGTAGCTGTAGGGGTAAATCTGGAAGATATATTGCCATCCCCCTTACCCTACCCCAAGCACACCTTTTTATATCAGTTCATACCTGTGTAGAGTTCATACCTGTGTAGAGTTCATACCTGTGTAGAGTTCATACCTGTGTAGAGTTCATACCTGTGTAGATTTTTTTAGGTGTCCATTAAAAAACAAGAAACCAATCTCTAAGAGTACATAAAAAAGCAGAATACATATACTATGGATTGTCATAAAAAGAAGTGCGAACATTTGCAACTCAATTTGCTTGCGCTCTTGGAATAAGAATTTCTCTTTCCTGGACAGAAGTCCATAGGGCTGGGCCGGATTGGTTTTATTCCTTCCTCAAAAATCACCCAAGTTTGTCTATCAGAAGACCAGAAGCTACGAGCCCAGCCCGGGAATCGATTTTTAATCAAACTAACGTCAACGCATTTTTTGATAACTTACAGACATTGCTAAATTGTTTGAAATTAGGTCCTGATGATTGATGAAACATGGACGAAACAGGGATCACAACAATCTGAAGACCAGACCAAGTATTTGCTCATAGAGGATTCAAGCAAATAGGTAAAATAACATCTGCTGAAAGAGGTCAACATGTCACACTTGCTGTTGCAGTGTCAGTGACAGGGAATAGCATTCCCCCATTTTTTATTTTTCACAAGGTGAATTTTAACGATTAGGCCAATATATTAAAAGGAGCTCCCCCAGGAAGTCATGGTGATGCGAACCCATCAAGCTGGATGAAAGAAAACATTTTTGTAAAATTTGGAACCACCTTTTAACGCACACAAAATCATCAAAAGAGAACCCAATAATTTATCTACTAGATAATCATGATTCTCACCTTTCCATAGAGGCACTTGGTTTTTGTAAAACTAGTGGGCTGACGGTTTTAACACTCCCAACACATTGTAGGCACATACCACAGCTATTTGAGAGAAGTGTGTATGGGCCACTAAAATAATATATTAACTCTGCTTCAGATTAATGGATGACAAACCATTTGGGGAAGAAAATGTAAATAATTTATGACATCCTTGAGATAGTGAACACTTCTTTGCCTCGTGCCGCAAACCTCGTTCACATTAAAATAGGACTTCAAAATGTGGGATATATCCCTTTAATAGATGTGTGTTTGAAGATAGTGAATGTATAGCTGCTTATCTCACAGACCAACCTAAACCTTCAGGAACAAATGTATCAACTCAAATCTGGGGGGGGGGGAACAACCAAAATGATCCTTTTCAAGGTTTTGATGTTAGCAGGCCTATATCTGCTCAAAGTCCTTCACAAACTTCAGAAAAAGTAAGTTTAATGAAAGATCATACCACGCCATCTACTTCAGGGTCTCAATCAGATAGACAAAGTTTAAGCATAGACCTATTTCTGGAAGAGATTCAACTCCTCCCAAAAGCAGGACTAAGAACAACTGCTGTTAGGCCAACCAACAATGGCAATTGGAGAAAGACGTCAATATTAACTGACACCCCAATTAAGAAAGTACTTGACAAAAAAATCTAGAACGAGTCTGTTTGAGGAAAATCGAGAAAAAAAACAGCAAAAATTAAATTCAAAAACAAACCTAGACCTATATACACCTGATGAGTCAGAAGAAGAGGTCACCTTTTGCTTGGTTTGTTTGGAGCTATTCTCGAATGATTTATCAAAATAACGTTAAATTCAACACACTGCATGTAAAATGTGGGCTTGTGTGGTGTGTACAGAAGAAGCCAATATTTTTATATATATCACAATATTGTGAATTAGAATATGAACCATGAGTATTATAATGATGTTGATAATATAGTTTGTAATTTTTTTTAATAATAAATTATATTATTAGCCCATATTGTTAAGTACTAATGATTTATACAACATGTACCAACGTGCTTTATACATAGTGCTAACCAACCCCAGCTAGGGTTGGTTGGCACATCACAAACATATAAAATATTTAAAACATATAAATACATATAAGAGACATATACAATATTTACTTAACCTATACATTTGATGAATACAATTTAAGTAGCTTATGAAACATGGTAACTGTCCATTGATTTACCTTAACTCAATTTATAAATTTAAATTTAAAAAAATGGAATATGCCAATTGTAGCCAGCCATCCTCGGTCTCCCCTATATTTCTACGTTTCAGGGGAATATGACCGTGATTTGTCATATTACCTATAGTATGGATGTTGCATGAAATAATAAGTAACCTAGGTATAAAAGAACATGAAATTTATCAGATGCATAAAAATAGGTTTCGACTGATAGATGGCATTAGTGTCTTGAAGAATATTGTGTGTAGGCCTACTGTTTTTATATTCACACTAGAGTTCTATCAAGTAGAGAGAAACAATTTGTACCGTGAGCAGTTTATCTGCGTTTATTTGGAGACTATTTATTTCTCTGTTTTATCTTCCATTGTATTGTTAAAATGAGGAATTAAAAGAAGTGTCTTATTCACCATGATAATTTCTGTTTGCTGTTTGACAGTCTTACAACAAAAACATTGACGAGGTAAATGTATAATATTACTAAACGTGCCGTATAATTTAATTTTGGAGGAAAAATGAGTGACCAAGACATAAACTTGTGTCTACATGTGTCCTCCATAAGCAGATTTGAAAAGTGATTAACTAGGAAACTTATGGTGGAGCGAGAACCACGTGACCATGTTGATTATTGTTATTTTTGTATGAAAAGAATATCAGGGATGTCAACAATAAAAATGGAAGCACTGTTTCAAATATCAAAACATATTATCTGCAAGATGAGCGCCGATAGATAGTGAAGACTTCTCAGTTCCAGTTCACCTAAGAAGGAACCAGTTATGAAGAATGTGCAGATGAATGTTTTACAGACTTTACTGAACCAACCACTTCTAAGTTTAGTACTACCAACTGGAAATGAGCACACGCTAAATTTAATTAAGAAAGATAATTTTACCATAGTGAGATGTTTTGTGATCTAAATTTCTTAATAGAGCAATCTAAGCCTCTTGGCTCCCAGTTATGGCAATGGAAATTACTTGAAGATGAAGATAAAATATCATAGTATCACTAAAGTAATGAAGTGTATTGCAAGCATTTCACTATTGAGGATGGTATGGATAAGACTTTAATGGTATTAGTATGAAATAACAAAATAGTGAATAAAGGCTTAATATGGAATCTTTTTACTGAGGCATCAAAATTACATTTGAAAGCATTCTGCAGCATAGTGGAAAAAAAAGTTTATTATTTCCTCTAATTCATGCCTCTGACTTGAAATAAATATATTAAAGTATGTAGAAGATTCTGAATTCGATATAGTACCAAAACTACTTTTGGAATATCTGTGGTGATCAAAAGATTATTAGAGTAGTTACATATTTACAGGGAAGATTCACAAAATATCATATATATATATATATATAATAGAAAATATAAATATATAATATATATATATCTAAATATATAATATACATACATCTATATATATATATATATTTCTAGGGCAACTAGACAACATCAAAGCATTATATTGTGTGTCAATAGGAAAAAGCAGTGAATATTTAATCAAAAGAAATAATATAAATATGTTCCACTTGTTGAAACATAGAATGTTGCTCTTTCCCCTTTATATAAAAAAAATATTGATTTAATAATGCATTTAGTAAAGGTCTTAAGATAAAATAGGAAGTGGATTTACCTACCTCGCAAATGTTTTTCTCGATATAACAGATACTTTACTTAAAGAAAGAAAGTACCGAAATAACGAAACTTTATTAATGTCATGTATTTGAGATGAAGCTACAGGATACTAAACTAACAACTTGGCTTTCGTTTTTAGAAGCTGTGCATGGATTTCTTGGAAACAGAAAAGTAGTACATTATGAACCACTGGTGTAATTTAAGGTGAAATGATATAAACATATGAAGTGTCGAATGTCTTTGAAAATTCATTTTATATTAGGATTAATAGGCCATGAAACGAAATCACACACGCATTGACATAGAATAAACAGTATATTTATTTATATCAGACCAACGAATGACTAGTAGTAAGATACAGTTACAGGGAGTAAGAAGTAGGGATAGCCAACATAACACAAACTTTGCAGAGTTGCCAATATATTAATATTAATACCTCCTCTCAATTCTGCAAAGATTAAGACAAGGAGAGAGAAAAAAAATTCAAATATAATAAGGTAAAAGCTTTACCAACACACTTTTGTATTCCAATACTTATTCATAAATTCTAACCAAATTTCTTTAACATTTAATAGATTTCTAAAGTACTCAAATTTCCTTATTGCTAACCCTTTTGTCAATATGTCTGCTACTTGTTCATCAGTAGCTACATACTGTAATTTAAAATCACCACTACTAATTAAATCTCTTACAAAGTGATGTCTCACTTCAATATGTTTGGACCTCTTCGTCTCATCAGTTTGTGCCATTTCCATACAAGATTAGTTGTCTTCAAAGACAATAACTGGCTTTACACAATCAAGACATTCATCAAATAACTGGATTAAAAACTTACATTCAGACATTCCAGCAGAAAGAGCCAAATACTCAACTTCACTACTAGAGAGAGTCACAACATTTTGTTTTTTTAACGCCATGGCACAACTTTATCGTTTAATTTAACAACAAAACCTATAGCACTTTTCCTATCAATAGGATCACTAGCATAGTCTGAATCAACAAAAGCTTTAACATTTATATCTGAACAAATATTACTTTTAACACACTTCAAATCAAAATTACTAGTATATTTGAGATAACGAACAACAATCTTTAGATAATTCCAATGAGTTTCATTATAACAATTTTGAAACCTTCCGAAATAAGATACTGTAAAACAAAGATCTGGCTTTGACCCTAGCATCAAATACATTAAACTACCAATCAATTCTTTGTATGGCACTTTTTAACTTTTTCCTCTGAGACCTTTAGTAAATTCAATTTTGGTTGTACAGGTATTTTTGATATTTTACAATCATTCACCCTAAAATGATTCACAACTTTGTCAGTAAGATTATTTTGACTAATCAATATATTATTCTCTTTCTTTTCAATTTCAAGACCTAAAAATACCAATCTACCATCAGAGGTTAAATCCCTAATGTCAAGAAAATTCATTAACTTACCCTTTACACTATTAGCATCATCAATTGAGCTTGAGAAAATAATAAAATCATCAACCCAAATCAAGATATATGTAGAATCATTAAAGTATAAACATGGATCAACCTTTGATCTTTGAAAATTTAACTCACTCAACAATCGGTTAACATCGTCGTTCCAGCACTTAGGGCTTTGTCTCAAACCATATAGGGCATTCACCACTTTACACACTTCACCCTTTTTTATGTGTAAGCCATCAGGAGGGTAAAGATACACAACTTCTTTTAATTCACTTTTAAGAAAAGCTGATTTTACATCTAACTGATGAATGAATAAATCACACTGAACAGCAACAGACAATAGTGTTCTAAGTGTCACTAGCCAAGCTACCGGAGAATAAACATCTTCCTCCTCCAAAGTAGGTTGCTGTTAACCTTTAGCTACCAAGCGAGCTTTCTTCTGAGCTACACCATCAATCGCCTTCTCAGTAAACACCCATCGAGATTTGATTATGGATACATTAGGTGGAGGATGTACTAATTCCCAAGTCTTATTGCTCTTAAGAGACTCCAACTTTCTTTCAATAACTTCCTTCCAACCATCATCTTGTTGAACAGCATCTTGATAGGACCTAGGAGCTTCAAATGGAAAATAACCAGTACTGAGAGCCATAGCCATCCCAACTTCATAATCTTCAAGATGTTTTGGCATTTTACTCTTTTACTGTGTCTTCTTTCAGGAACTTTAGGAAGATCAACCGTTTTAATTTCAGAGTTATCAAGACTGGGTTCTTTTGTCTTCACATCCACTTGATCTTGGATATCCTCTTCTACCTCTGAATTTTCTGAGTCACGATCTTCAATACCTTTAGTTACATTCTTGCTCTCATCAAAGACGATAGATCGAGCAATGGTAACCCTTTCACCCACAGGATCCCACAACCGATAACCATTATGATAATAACCTATCATAATTAATTTTCTTGAACGAGAGTTTAATTTCCCGAAACGATCTTCTTTGGGAATGTGTGCATAAGCTGTGCAACCAAAAACTCAAATTTTACTCGAATCAGGCTTATAACCATACCAATTTTCTGCAGGGGTTACATCTCCATGTAACACAGATGTAGGAGTTCTGTTTAAGCAAATAAACAGCTGATAATACTGCTTCTCCACACATGTATTTATCTAAACATGAGTAAAATATTAGGCACCTAGCTTTATCTAAAATAGTTCTATTGAGGCGTTCACTTACTGAATTCTGTTATGGATTTCTTGGAATAGTGTACATGACATTAATGCCTTTAGCTTCACACAAGTTTTTAAAGTCACTGGAAATATATTCCCCACCATTATCACAACGCAAATTCTCAATTTTTATATTTAATTTAGCTTCAACCATAGCAATGTACTTTCTGAAGCACTCTTCAACTTCACTTTTCCTCTCAAGTAAGTAAACAACTGTAAAATGACTAAAATGATCAATGAATGAGACAAAATAGTTTTTACCGTCATGTGGAGTTGGGGTTATTTTGTCACACACATCTGATGAAACAAATTGCAAGATTCTTTTTGATTTTCTTTCTTCTGGTACACATTTCAAAAATGGTGCTCTTGTCTGTTTACCCTGAAGACCAACCTCACATAACTTACTGCAAGGAAACTTAGACGAATGTCCCATCCTTCTGTGCCACAAGTCTAAAGAATTATCCACAAAATTTACTTCACTTGCATTCAAATTCATAGTGACAAAATACAGGTTGTCGATAAGATTCTCTTTCAAAACAAGTTTGTCATTCTTCAGAATAGTCACACATTTATTATGAAAAATAACCTTTAAGTTATTTTCTTCGAGCCTTTTAACAGAGAGCAGATTATGGGACAAACTGTCACACGCCAACACCTTATGCATCGTTACACCAATACCATTGTTAGTTAACAAATGTAAATTACCAAATCTCTCAGAGTTAACCATTTCACCAACTTTAGACATACTAATTCGTGAAGAAATTTCCTGAGCATCAAATAAATACTTTGAAAATTCAGCTTGAATTAGATGGTTTGTTGCCCCACTGTCAACAACAAAATTAATACTATTATGATCATTTGACACTCCACAACTTAACTCATTGCCATCAGAGTCTGACAGCAAAAATGAAACTTGTTTTTCTGAATTTCAAGCAAAATTGTTTCTATNTCTATCAGAGTTAACCACTTCACCAACTTTAGCCACACTTATTCGTGAAGAAATTTCCTGAGCATCAAATAAATACTTTGAATATTCAGCTTGAATTAGATGGTTTGTTGCCCCACTGTCAACAACAAAATTAATAATATTATGATCATTTGAAACTCCACAACTTAACTCAGTGCCATCAGAGTCTGACACCAAAAATGAAACTTCTTTTTCTGAATTTCAAGCAAAATTGTTTCTATTTGGACATGAACGCATGTGTCCTTTCCGATTACAGGCATAGCACTTACTGGTAAATAATTTAGGTTGCATCACCCTATTTGGTTTTCACGAATTATCATTCCATTGACCAAACATATTTGCATGATACTTTTTAAACTTATTTTTATGCCCTATAAACGCATGGTTTTGTGCAATTGAAACACTTGAACTACAAATTTTTAAATTACGTTCTTCTTCCGATAACAGCTTATTTTTTTACAAAGTCTAATGTAACTACACTTGTATTAGACATAAATAAAATGTCAATAGACGTCACAACTGGTAAATACCGCTCAGGCATAGCTGCCAACAGTTGAGTAATACACTCTTGTGCTTCAACAGTACCTCCAGAATTCCTCAATTCAGCTACTATTTTATCAAATTCAATTATAAACTTATTCAAGCTTGATTTACCTTCAAAAGACATGTTTCTTGATTTTTTCTGAAGTTCAATACGATTCATTATGCCCATTTTAACATATGTCAACTTCAAAGACATAATCATTACTTTAGCAGTATTTGCATTTTTGATTTGCTCCAAAACATTATCATCCACGCAATGCACAATCAAATCCTTACCCTTAGCTTCTTTCATCAAAAAGCTGTCTTTAACTTTTGCATTCGCCAATAAATCCGGTGGATCAACAGTCAGCATTTCTAGCACGGCAATCCTTTCCAAAAGCCTCTCTAGACGATATAACCAGTTCTCAAAACCACTACCATCAAAAGGCATTAATCCTGGATGCGTATAGGATACAGATGCCACCGCCATGCTGAACTCGATCAAAACGTTGGTCACAGTTATACAGTTTTCCATGAATCATACAATTACAAATATTAATAAACGCTGATACTCTCTGGGCCCATAACCTATTAGGATTAATAGGCCATGAAACGAAATCACACACGCATTGACATAAAGTAAACAGTATATTTATTTATATCAGACCAACGAACGACTAGTAGTAAGATACAGTTACAGGGAGTAACAAGTAGGGATAGCCAACATAACACAACTTTGCAGATTTGCCAATATATTAATATTTTATACGTTCACATTAGAGGGTTTTCCCCCCTAGTAATTTGGAAGCTGTGTGTGATGAGCAAGTGGAACTCTTTCATCAGGATATATCCATGACTTTAAAGAGTTATTAAGGTCACTGGATTACTGCCACAATGGGAAAAAAAGTTGGTTTTTTAAGAGAGTGAAAAACGAATTATTAAAAATAAATATCAGTGAGAATTATTTTAATTATTTAGAATGCACATTTAACCTGCACGATTTTATAAATTAATAGTAGAACCAGCTACCTATGACCTGGAGTTAAGTATTTTGTTCGCTAATGTTATTTATTGCCCCTTATCCTCCACAGCTCTAAATCCTGCTCTGTCTACAACAAATAACATTAATCGTAGAAACAATAGCGTGTCACAAATTTTTTATTAAGAGTGAGATATATCATTCTATATGTCTGAAGATATGTAAGTTAATCTTATTTATGTTCTGCAAAAAGAAGATAATTCTCAAACCAGTCTAATAATGTAGTTTTTAACCTTTGTGTCCCACACCAGGTGACTTGCTTTCATATATACTTTTTGTGTAAATGATATGTCTTAATAATAATACTGCCACTATTTTACAGAATTTCAATTATAAAGAAATAAAATTGATTCCGTTTCAAAGAGCATATTTCCAATTCCCCTTAGTTGAGTTAGGCCCTCGAATGCTTTCATAAAGAGTATTAATCACTATTCAACCTCAATATCTGTGGAGGCTTCCCACAATAAATTTCATTACCATGGGTGGTGAAATATCCACCAGATTCTAGTATGTTTAGAGGGTTAAGTTCAATTCTTTCAAAAATATCCTTCAATGGTTGTAATAGGGAATTTGGCAAAGGCAAAGTGTTCCACTGCATATAAGGAATAATTTGTTTGATGGTTTATGTGGAGTTACTTATTTTAGCGTGATAGGTCACAATTTAAATATAAACTAAATTTGAAGTGGATTATAATAACAATTCTGTTTATACTGCAAATTAAATATTCTAGCCATTTTTAGGCCAAGAAAAATATATGTGAACATTATTTCAATACTTCCCCCTTTTAACGAATTTATTTAAAGAGTATTTGGTCAATAATCTGGCAAGGGAAAAAGAAAATCATTCAAAAACTTGGGAATATTGTAAACATATTCAAATAAGCAATTTTTACCTTTAAATAGGTGAACCCCCATTTGAATCATTAGAGACCTTTTATATGTAGAATAGGAATTATTGTTTTACATCTTAGGATAGTAAATGGCTTGCAACTAATAAGTTTAGGGTCCGTTTAAAAGTCTGACATATTTTTAGGCTATTAGGAAAGTAGGACTTTTAGATGAATCCTATTTGATAATATTTTTTAACTTGGTAGTTTTTTTTTTATATCTGGAAGACATATCACTAAATGTAACAAATATTTTTGGTTGCTATAATAGATCATCACAGATACATACCTTTATTCCACTTCCATCAGCTTCAAGGTATGAAATTACCGATGGATCTATCCCACACCGTTGATAGAATCTGCTCAGAAAACTAGTCAGCGGATATTCCAGTGGTACGGTATATCCTGACTTCCTGTCACCGTAGCAGTCAGAATCAGAATGCACAATGGAGGCGTAGATACGTTTAGCATACTTTGCTTTTTGTAGGAACATTACTACTGAGGCTTCACCCCGAACAAATCCAGTAGCTATTAAATAAAACATAATATAAAATTCAATAAAAATAATAAATAATTATTACTAAAACAATATAATTATGTTAAAAACTATTAGTTTATTTAAAATAAATAGATGATTTGCCATTATTTTTAAAGATAAGGTTTTTTATCTTCAATTTTATTTTAGGTGTAGAAAAATACATTGAATTACTTTCTTTTTATGTCGTCACGTATCAATACTTGTACGGATTGTTAGCATTTTGTTTATTCAAAAATTAAAGAATTAAGAATACTATATTATATTGAAACAAAATTATCCTGTTTGTTTCAAATATAATTTTGAATAACGTCTTTTTACATTTGTATAAATATGTGTTTCTGATTTCAACCAAGTAGTTTATATAATGGCTTTGTCCAGATTGACCTTTGACCTTTTATTCTTTGACCTACATTTAGGTGGGTGGGTTTTCATCAATGACATTATCATGATGGGAATGGGTGATGTCGCAACTCTGATGACTTCAGAATTTATTACTCATTCCAGGAGTCACTTTAGCGGCTTGACATGTCGAGACAGGAATATACCACTGGTAAAGTCTCAAAGGGTTTGACTTGCAGGGTAATGTCGCAATGTGTTTCCCCAGTGATGTCATTACGACATGTCAAGACAGGAATATATCGCGGGTTTATGTTTAAAACCTGATGACACCAGAATTTAATTTAAATGTTATTTAAAGACATGGGTTTTCCCCAGTGACATGTATTTATTTGGGATTCAATCCCTTTGCCAGTTTAGTGGCTTGACAGAAATATACCGTGGGTGAGGTCACAACCATAATTAGATCAGAATCCATTACTCATGCTTGATTCCGAAAGTGTCCGATAGAATTGTCAATTCAGGAATAGGCCAAGCGTGATTAGTCAAACATAGATACAGGAATATACCAAGCTGATGACTTATACCTGTTGCTAGAGTGGTGGTTTGACATGTAGAAACTGAATAAAACCAAGGGCTATGACTCATACCGGACGCAATATTGGCGGCACAGCATATCGAGATAGGAATAAACCAAGAGTGCTTCCTCATACCTAGAGCAAGGCTGGTGTCAAAACAGGAATAAGCCATGGGCTATGGATAAATAGGAAGTGGGTTTTTAGTGAATAAAATTTGTTTTGAATGACATATATATGTATTAAATCTTTTACAAGATTAACGCATTGATTTGTTCATACATTTTTCTACAGTGTATTTAGATGTGTTAGTAGAATAGTTTTGAATTCATAATCTAAAATGTAACATTCCAAACTTATGAAATGGTGTCTAAGTAAAGTATCCATGATCAGATACAGGTTTTTGATGTGGGTTTCCACCATAGGCTGCTCGAGATTATCGACATCCATCGCGCCATCTTGGTTAGTGTGTCTTATATCCACGACGAGTGTGTAGATCAAATCATTGCAATTTCTGGCAACTTGTGACAACAATATATCCCTTTGGTAGACGGCAACGTCGATAAGATCCCACACCTTGTCCATTCCTGAGAAGCAACCCTTTTTTTTCCTACTTCTTGTTTCTGAATGATGACGACCATATGGTCACCAAATATGCATCCAAGATATTTTGAATTCTTAGCTAAACTGATCTTTTGAGAAGGCCGTGTGCTGCTGAAGAAAAATTGATATGACCGACAAGTAGTATACCAGTTTTATATATTTATATTTGGACAAAGGGCATAAAGCTGTTCTTGACACTCATGCTGATGATGACATCTTTGGCGTTGACTTCTTCTTGCAGAAATAGCGAGTTGAAAATATAGGTTATGGCGAGTGGTTTCACCTGCTTTGCTTGGACGATGCAAAATATTTTGGGTACGTGTTGGTCTTAAATAATGTGTGATCACTTCAAAAATGGTCATAAGTATGGCTGGTACACAATCGGGGAGCTCTTTTATAACTGATAGGAGGATGACAGGGCACACGCTGATTGGACGCAGACTCTTGAAGTGTGGCAGGTCACCAACATCTTGAATAATGCGTTGTAATAACTCAATAGGTTGGCGTCGTTGTCTTACAACCTCCTTCATAACCCTAAATAACTTGAAGGTGCAAAATGTAACAACAACAAAAAAAAATCATAAGGGGGCGTATGAGTTGAACAGAGTTAAAATGATCTGAGAACAAATGATTGTTGCTTAGCGACTCGCAACTCACCTTGTTGCAGAGATTAAGAAAGGACAACTGCCATGCTCATCAGTTAATAGTAGAAATGATGCATTATTATACCTTAAAATGAGCATAACTAGGAAAAGACAGAGGTACCAAAATTAAAGTAGGAGATAAATGTGATGTTGCAATTCATTTAAGCATTAGTTATTGTTACAACAAATAATTATCTAAGAAAGTGATATTTAAATATATAAAAAAAAAGTTATGCTAAAGAAAAAATCTTAAGTACGCCTCAAACATAAATAGAACTATTTAAAGTTTTCATAACTTTCGGCAACTTATATTAACAAAAGAATATTAATTTAAGAGCCTAAACGGCAAATAATAAGTGCATATAAAACTCGGCATAGTGGCCTTATTCAAATAATATGACTAGCAGAATTATATAGTTAGCAATCATTAAGTTTTAATTTGATTCATCCCAAACAAATCTTGTACTATAGTAAAGTTGGTACTGAAGTATATCTCCATATTAGAGTATTTGATAAATTATTTTCCTTCAAAGGCTATCCATCATGGTAATGGAAGTTTAGAAGCATATTTTCATTTTAGAATCTGTGTAAAACTATTCTCAAACAAGAAACATGAAAGTTTTAAGAGTATATTTCAACTTTAGAATCTTTGGCATAAAATTCTCCTTAAATATAATCAAAGAACAAAATTAAATTTGATAGTCTATTTCCATATTAAAGTCTTTGGAAAAATATTATTATTAATTATAACCAAACAAAAAATAACAATCTCTTTGGAAAAATATTATCATATCCTATCAAATCTTTAAAAGAAGCATCTCAACCAAAATAGGTATTTGAAATTATGAATAATACATCCAAAAAGAATTTTGAGAAATACAAATACAAGGGTAATAATTATTTCTAAGATGAAACGGAATTTTGCTTATTTAATCTCAACACCTCGTAGCTTGATGCCACCCGCCTAGTTCCAACTGAACAAGTCCCAAGAGTGCTCTTCACTTGGCCGAACGACACCGAGAGATTAGGAATCACGTGTGGGGGGTGAGGGGGACATACAAACACACATGCACTGGATGGATGGAGAACATTGGAGAAGCCACATAGATGATTCTCGAAGTATCTCCATCTATCTCCATCTCTGTAGAACCTTTTCCCTGGTTGCGCCAATGCCAGCGCCTCCTGGTGGTGAGCCTTGGGAACGCAGTCGTGAAGCTTATTTTGAAACTCAGAGTGTTGACGTGTGGATGTGTGGGACCAGCGATGTTGGGCGATTTGTGTAGCTGGTCAAATAGGGCGACAATGGTGAGTAGATAGCTTTGTAATGTAGTTTATTCCTTTGGACCAAGGAACGACGGTACCGTCTGTATTATTGGTGGGTGAGAATAGGGCCGATAAGGACTTCATTAGTATATTCTTGGTTCGAAGGTAAATTAGACAGTAATGGCCACAAACTTATAAGGAAATTCCTTGAAGTTGTACCATTTTATGAGACCAAGAGGAAAATTTTTTTGCGTATAGATGCCAAATGTGACTTTCTTTGGGGGAAAGAAAAATCAAAATGGTCAAAGTATTCTCCCATGCATTTCTTGTTGATAAATATTGTGACCCGATTCATCCTTAGCCTCCTGTCTATCTTCAATCACCCAATCTAGAAGTACCCAAACGACAGAGGCCGAACAAAAGTTTCAAACAGAGCTATGTGCCCTGCAAATGGTACGGCCAGATTTAAGCGTTTTCAAAGATAAACATCTTCTTTCGAACAGATCTACGACCAGCAGTTTGTTATCCATCCCTTCGACTCAGGGTTGATGTAGTTGATGTCGGAGACGTCGTGGTCAGACACGCGTGGGTAGGGAAAAGGTCGGTGAGTGTGTTCCAGCAACGTTAGTCACGGTGGAACATAAGGATGTTCCGGCAACGTGAGTCGCGGTGGAACGGAAGGATGTTCCGGCAACGTG
>CABFWB010007522.1:0-24156 GCA_902151455.1 Timema bartmani
TTTATTGATATAGACACAGCTATACTTGTGTTGATCGCATATCTAGCCAAGGTGTTTCACACCTAACGTTCCTATTGGGATAACGATGTCTAAAGTAACTGATTTAATTCCCTATGATAAACAATGGAATGTTTTGGATAAGATCTTGTCTAAACTTTTGTTACTGTTTCATCTTGTTTAAATTTAAATAAACTGATTTGTTAAACTTTTATATCTCTCTCATGCTTGTTCCTTCCCTTCCTTGTTTAAATATCATTGTTAATGTATTCATCACTTCTTCTATCAGATAGGAGAAGCGATGATTCACAGGGTTGTTCCGTATAAATATTTCAATAAATTGTACATAAAAAGTGTTAAATGATACCACGAATGAAACGTCTAAAGGCTGTATTTTGTGAGTGCGATGTGATGGTAAACAAACAACAATGGTGTGGTTATTTCTGGTATTTTTCTGAAAATTAAAAGCTCATGGTGTGGCTATCATATCGATCGAGAATTAGAACGAGTGGATCTTCTGCCTATGGCCTACTGTGATTTAAAAAATGTTTGAACCGCGTTGTAAGCATATCCATTTGCATCCAGCAGGATGGATGGCGGGTAAACACAATTCCAGGAGGAGCTCCATCTTTAAATTCTTCTTTCATCCTTTTTCTGGGGATAGTAACAAAAAGGGGAGGGGGGGGGATATATAATTTCCACCTGCTGACATGCACGTCAAGATGATCCCTCTTTCAGCTGTCGTTATAGTGTAAAACTGCTACGTTCCTTTAATTAGAAATACTATAGACTGGACTGTTGTTAGTCCATTATCGTCAACATTCAATACACTATGAAGGGGCTGTAGGTATCTATCCCGAATGCCCTTTAAAATACTATAAAACTTATTAGCCTTTGGTTCGTAGAAGGCCCTAGCCCTCACAAATGAAGTTGCCTCTGGCTTTCTTAGATTTATATGAGGATGGCGCTTCCTAAACACGCAACCCAGTATTTACTAACCGTTTGCTTTATGTTGTTAAAAGTGTGGGTTATGTGTTTTTTCAGCAAGTTTAAATGCTAAATAATGTAGATCTGTAATTGATACACCATAAAAACGTATCTACAGATCCTAGAGGGGGTTGAGGAGTTGCTGTTATTGCTTTTCATTAAAAATAGACATGCATTTTCCAAGAATCTTCTTGTTTCCTGTGGCAACTATGTTTTTATTTTATGCCCTACTCTTAAGCATATTGAGAGGAAAATTTAAATTGTTTGATGCAGTTTCGTAGCCCACATATATGATTCTTACAGCTCTAGTATCTCTTTTCATTGCTGCTAGATCCCATCACCGTTGAACAGTTTTTATATTGTCGTTTGACGGCATTCCTAGAGATCGGCCTGCAAAGCAAACACACACAATAAGAGTAAACAATTATTTTACCAGGTGGCTTATATCAAATATATTAATTATGGTAATTACTATAAGCTACATGTAGTTATGTATCATAAATTTAATCAAACCATCCAGCTAGATGCAAATGGAAATTTTTACAACCTAGTTCAAAAAATGTTTAAACTATAGTAAGAGATCAGCAGAAGATCCAGTTCTGATAATTCTCGTTGAACACACTACTCACACGAATAATTCTGGTTTTATAGAAAAGGCTGGGAAGTGCCGCACCTTTGTTATCCGAATACCACCGAGTTGCAGCTACAAATGCAGACCTATAATCTTATATAATGTAATTTTAAAATGTATGAGAAAAATGCTTAATGCAGTTGTGTTTTCTAGTTATATTTGACTAAACAACAGATCTCTTCATAAAACTGCAAAATAACTGTTTTATTTAATTCCTTCTTACCAATGAAACTCAATTTTGCTTTGTACCCACCAAAACTAAATAATAATAATAATAATAATAACTTATTATTTATTAACATTGTAAAACAGTTATTTTTGCAGGGTGATTAAAGTGGTCCCACTATAAACTAAAGTGCCAAGCGCCTTGCACTTTTAACCTCTTAGACGCCATTACACACTACATTATCTTGAGTGAAAACCGGTAAACGTATAAGGTACATCGACACATGGATTTACAGGCTAAAACTCACCCTTTCAAGGAGATATTTATAAATAATTATCACCTAGATATGTACCTAGATATATTAAACAGTATTAAACACTTACCTTGGATCAAACATATAAATAATCACATAAACTTCACTAACAGCAAACACTGTCAACGAAACTCTAGTACAGATGATCTCACAACAATAGTATCTTCCTTATGAACAAGTCATAGAAATTTAAAGTTACCAATATGCGACAGCTTTAAAGTTTCAAATTTATGTTTTAGCGTGCTTATTACGCTAGTGGATTAGGGATGAGGAAGGTTGAATTTAGAGGAAGTGTACCCCCATTTTTGTACAGAGCGAGATTGGGAAACCATTAGGGGAAAAGCACCCACAATACAGCTGACTGGGATCGAACCACGATCTCCCCGTCATCAGTAGTCTAGTCTATTGCGAGAGTTGTGCGTTAGACCATGCGGCCACCGAAGTTGATGAGCGATAGTAGTTAAATACTAGCATGATAATACCACTATTGTAGCTTAGCTAGTTTTTTTAATATGATATATAGTACATATTATACTTTAGGGTTTTAATAAAAATAATATAAGTGAGATGTTTAAATAAAAATGGTTAATTTTATAACTGTCCCTTCTATTGAAAAAATCTTAGTGCTACTTTATTTTAAACTTCATTTATATTTATGTGTTGATATCTAGTAGTATATAATGTTTAAAAAAATATTCAAGTTAATAAGTTTATTGTTAATTTTAGTTGGTATTTTTTAAATAACCCCCATTTGTTTACATGAAAACACTTTCATGTGAAACCCAACTTTGTAGAGGGAAAATAATTACCTACATTAGTGTATGCTTCAGAAAATCAGATCAATACTACTCTGCCTCAGAGAATAAAGTGCACCACATGTAATAGGATACACGACATGAAACAACCGCTAATGGTTGCATGGGTACGTCAAGACATGCGAGCTATAACATATTCATGAGAATTGGAAAAGCCAATAATGTTAAACGAGACGTAATGGGAGTGTGATCAGATCAGTTCAAAAACTTGGAAGCCGAAGGGGAATCAGAGCTTGCGCTTGTCAAAGCAGTGCAAAGCAGATCCATACGCAACTACAAAGATATAGATGGCCACCATACTTCAGGTGTTGTTAGTTTCTTGATCAATAAATGTGTACAATGTACATAGATCATAACATCACTAAGCCAAATATGGCAAAGATGGATTCAAAAAGTATTTTACAACAGTTAAGTTGACTCTGGAAATGTTGGTACCATCGATGTACCCGTGCAAGATATGAGACAGCTTGAATTGGAGTTATCAAATGTCTATCAGAGTTTTTATTGATAGTGAAGCAGTCACAATATCCTCTTCGTACACTCAAAGTTCTTCTTAACTTAGCATCAGCACATATGTTATATTGAAAGTGCAATATTATTGTTTCTCTTGATTTATCATCCTCTCATCTTGGTTCCATTTACCTATTTCTCTTATCAGAACATTTTAATTAACTTCAAAGCAGAAGAGTTAACCCAACAGACACAAGGTAACTGGTTTCAAACTAAACCGCATAAACTAAGTTTGATTACTTCCTCATGGCTGTACTTAACCCTCCATCCAGGCTAAATTGGTACAGCTTCTCTTATAATCCTCCTGATTATGACTTTCTGCTTTAAAACATTTAATTTACTGTGTTAAAGATGTATCGCTTTATATATATATATATATATATATATACATAGGTCTTTATATATATATATAAAGACCTATCCTTTATATATATATATATATATATATATATATAAAGACCTATCAAATATTAAATTCCTTCATTTAATTAAATAAATACTGAATTTTCTCAAAGAGTATGGAGGGAAGATCAACTAGGGGTCCATATTTTTACCTTTTTTTTAAAATTGTAAAAACCCATTTTATTAAGAATTTAATATAATATTACTTTAGTTGATAAATTTAATTAAATTCTATACATATATAATTATCTTAACAGTTTTTGAATATTTGTAACTGGCTATACAGAATTTTATCCGAAATATTTTACCTGAATGAAGAAGTTCTGGTCAAATTCCACAACGCCCATTACAAATGTTCAATAACTGTCTACTCTACCAATCAAGAAAATTAAATTATTTTTTATTTATCTTTGACAGTGATATATTTGTTTTATAAAATCTGCACAAATATTGACCTGAGCCCACGTTTTCTTCAATTCCATCAATAAATCCACTCAATAATAGACAAATTAATTTCAAATTATCATTTACAAAAATACTAGCTATTTAACTTATTACATATAATATTATCGAAACACGAACACTGTGTGACAGGGTGAGTGAGACATCCCAACCGCTGGTACATTCAGGTTATATATTCTAGCTTTGATTTATATGAATTAAATGATTTCAAACTCTTGTATTAATTTTAAAGCATGAAATCTCATATTTAACAATACGATGACAGTTCTTAATTGTATTCTTAAATTTGAAAAATGAAACCTGGACACGGGAATTGAATCTGGAACATTCAGCTTAGTACGTTAACGTTCTTACCACTGAGATATGCAGACAGAGTTTGTGATAGACGTGTGGAAATCATCAGCTACAAATGTGTAATCAATTAAGATCACGAGCTATCAGATAACGCAGCAACCATTTATTTGGGTGGGATTAATTCTGACATTTTACAATGATAGCCGTAAGAATGAACTTATCACGATGGATTAAATAGCCAAGCTATTATATCTGTTGGTTACGATTATAGCGGCATTGAAATATCGTTTTATGTAAATCGAAAAATGTAACCTTAACATGGGAATAAAACCCGGGACCTTTGGCTTAGCATATCAATGCTCTAACCACTGAGCTATCCAGGCGTCATCATAATAACCCCCTAACCCCCTCCCCTCCCCCCGAGTTAGTGGTTGCTACGTTATTTGATAACACACATTTGTAGCTGACGATTTCTGCACGTCCATCACAGACTCAGTCTTAAAATATGAGTGAAGAATGACCCTGAGCACTGAACGACTCCTGGATAGCTCAGTGGTTAGAACATTGACGTACTAAGTCTAAGGTCCCGGGTTTAATTCCCATGCCCAGGTGTTATTTTTCAATTTAAAGATACTGATATTTAGATGCGGCCATAACCTTAACTACCAACTATAGTAGTTTTGCTACTATACATCATATTCTTAATTTACCAAGCCAATATGACTACAAAACATTCAAGCACTAATTTTATTATTATAATTATTATAATATTATTATTATATATTATATATATTATTATAATAATATTATTATTATATATTATTATAATAATATTATTATTATATATTATTATTATAATTTTATGCTTGAAGCTATTGGAATTAAAACGGGTAATAAATAGTCTTTAAGCATCATACATTAAAATTAATCCTTAAAAATTCTACATTTGTAATAATTTATAAATGGTGCTTGCAAATTATGTCGTAAGTTATTCCAATCTAAATTCAGAGGAATAAGATTTAATTACTATTTAATGTCCGTTTTAAATCTGCGTAACCCTAACATTAATATGTTTGGGGCTTAGCTCTTCAATTGTATCTGCAATGATGGGCATGTGGGCAAAGTGATTGGTCTAATCTAATATAGTTTTTCGGTGATGCGGATGTTTGGTTTGAGTAGAATCCTAGAGGAAAGAACTCAGCCCTTTCTACGTAATTTGTTCCCCACTCAACCTTCAATCCTCCATACCAATTAAGTCAGGCTTATTATATTAAATACTACCTTTCTCATCCGTTTAGTAAAAATTGGAGAGTTAAAGTGAAATGTTTTAAATCTAGAGACTCTAGGTTATTTTATTTTGGAAATATCAACCAGCACACTGGTGTTCTATTATTATTTTGGCTTATATTCTTTTGTTAATTCATAATATTTCACTTATCCGAAGAATTTAAATAAAATATAAAATAATAAGGCATGTAGAATACATTTATTAATATGTACCTGCATAGTTGCCATCTATTCGAAATCCCAGTCTCAATGTTTGTGTAATTTTGATTTGCAAGGGTGTGTACCCTGAGCGAAGTGGCGTGACTGATTGTCCAAGTGACCGTGAGAGGTGGGGGTGTCGAAGGCCAGAGAGGGGGTTGATGTAACAATAGGGGCTTTGGGACTCTATACGACACAAGATCAAAGGGCGTTACAAGCTGCAGGGTGATGAGGGCATTTAGAGGGTGGCAGCCCTGAGAACTCGTCCAACATCCCCCTCTCCACTTCCATTCACACCAGGCTGATGATTACCGGCACCAGATGTTGACTCCAACAAGGCTGCACCCTGTTTCTATGGACGAGAGGCAGGAAGTAGGGGGACACCATTTTAGCGAGCCAATGCCAACATTTTACACAAAATATGGATAGGGCTACTTTTTAAAATGTACATGCTCTTGATCAAGAAAGGGTTATACTCACCTCGGATTTCCTCAACAATGGAATATGTGCCTAGTAAGTTTATCGAACCAGTATTCCTATGCGTTTAGATTACAAATACTCTTATATCATTGCATTTGTAATCAATGGTATTACGATGAAAGCTGAGCAGGTGTTATATTGATGCTCATATTTATAAAATAAGATTTCATCAATGTGTAATTCCATATTCAAATT
Organism: Timema bartmani; assembly: GCA_902151455.1. Classification (NCBI taxonomy): domain Eukaryota; kingdom Metazoa; phylum Arthropoda; class Insecta; order Phasmatodea; family Timematidae; genus Timema; species Timema bartmani. The sequence continues at coordinate 6,738 of CABFWB010007522.1, forward strand.
TATGTTCTTTTTGTTTTGAAATAAAAAATCTTTGGCCTAGTAGAAAATATAGTCGCTGAGATTTATAACAAAGAATAAAACAAACAATATTAACTATTTAAATAGTGAAAATATTAGTATAAAGATAACTAAACATTATAATTTGGACAAATGAACATAAGTCATCTTAAAAATTAATTTAAATTTGGCACCAAAAAACCAAACGACAATAATAATCTCTTCCACTAGGGGCAATTACTTCTTCAAGTGACAGCCAGATGTTATAAGCGTCCAAAAACATAAAATAAATTAATATCACAATAGTTCCGAAATAAGCCACTCTCTAAAGCAGATAACATTAAAATCACCTACCAACAAAAATAATAAACATGGCGGGTTGGCAGTTTATGAATCAAAATAAAGAAAGATGATTTAATATAGTGAAATTAAGATAAGTATATTATATGTATAATATATATTTTAATTGTAAATGAATAAATAATGAATATTCGAACTTTTAGGAGTTGTGAATGAAATTTAAAACAAATAAACAGTAAAATTGTTAACGGTATTATATATTTGAAGAATTGAGTGAACTGACTATTAAATTTATATTATAAGTAATTCTTTCAACAAAAATAACATCACACAATGTATTTTTGTTTACTTCTAGGTGTATAAATACTGAAAATATATTTTCAAAAAGATTTATTCAGTTCTGGTACCTTTGAGTGTATTTAAATTATAAATTATAAATCTAAATCTAATATAAAAACGAATGCAATTTATTGTTGCTAAAACACATTATTAAATGTAGGAAGGACTCCCAATGAGTTTCGGTGCGTCACCACACGTTTTGTTATTTATATGTATTTAAATGGCACCACTTCCAGCAGTGCATGCAGTGCCTTCACACAAGATGGTGGCAAGTATTCATCTGAGAGAATAAGACGTGCAGAGCTTCTCAGTGCCTTCACACAAGATGGTGGCAAGCATTCATCTGAGAGAATAAGACATTTAGAACTTCTCAGTACCTTCACACAAGACGGTGGCAAGTATTCATCTGAGAGAATAAGACATGCAGAGCTTCTCAGTGCCTTCACACAAGATGGTGGCAAAAATTCATCTGAGAGAATAAGACGTGCAGATATTCTCAGTTCCTTCACACAAGACGGTGGCAAGTATTCATCTGAGAGAATAAGACATTTAGAACTTCTCAGTGCCTTCAAACAATACGCTGGCAAGTATTCATCTGAGAGAATAAGACATGCAGAGCTTCTCAGTGCCTTCACACAAGATGGTGGCAAGTACTCATCTGAAAGAATAAGACGTGCAGATCTTCTCAGTTCCTTCACAAAAGACGGTGGCAAGTATTCAACTGAAATAATAAGACGTGCAGATCTTCTCAGTTCCTTCACAAAAGACGGTGGCAAGTATTCAACTGAAATAATAAGGTGTGCAGAGCTGCGCAGAGCGTCTTGCTCCTGTGTGAGTGGGCTTGCTCTGCACCACTCAGACTGGTTGATTCACTGTGGTAACTGTTATCTTGTGATTACTACGTTCAATAAATTTGCATAATTAAATAATTAATTTCATACTCAGACCATTTTGTTAAATAGCAATTTTATTATTTTCGATGAAGATAAACCAGGCGTCTAGCTCAAATGGGTGGTGAGACCTAACAAAACCAAACCAAAAAGTACTAACTAATTTATTTATCTATAGGCTAATAGCTTATAAATAGTTATATGACAAGAAACTCAAATTTCATGAGGACATACCATAAATGTTGTAAATAAATTTCGAAAAGTATGAACTAACAGGGCTAGTTCCTGAATTATATTTATGGTTGCAAAGTTGCAGATTCACCTCCTCTTTCTCTATTCTTACATAATATTATACACCTAGAAACGACAACGTTTTCTGGAATGTTTCTATGGATTTTCAGCTTCTTCACATAATACATATTAAATAACTTATAGAATGTTTTTGTCAACTACGCTTGGGTAAGACTACTAGAGTTGCTTGCGTGCAGGCAGTGTGAGTGGAACATAGCGCAACGGCCCGGATCAGACGTGCATGTACCTTATTAAGGAATTGCTGTTTTATGTCAACTTTTTTTAATCGCCTTGGACCAAAAATACCTTAATATTTTAACAATGTATCTAGAACTAAATATAAAATTAATTTAAATAAAGAGATGTAGGTAGAGCTGAATAAGGGAAAACCAATGTGTAAGTGTATTAAATAAGCTAATTTAGTTAATGATATGTTCAGTGCTTCTTTATTTAATATAGAGTGAAAAAAACTATCTAAGTTTGTTAAAATTAATTTTATTTTTTTCTAAAGAAATAATTTACACGTGTGTTGTTTTTTTTTGTATGAAAGCAAGGGTTATAAATGCTGGACATTATTCCCTCAAACTTGTGATTCCAATGCAAGTTTTACGTGGTCGATCTAAAACCAAGACTAAAACATTGTGTCACGAAGAATGATTAGACCTCAGAAAAGTTAAACAATAAAGATTTATTTTTTATAAGTCCTAGTTGACACTTTTTTTGAGGAACTAATCATAATATGTGAAACATATTGCAAAGTAGAGTTAATACAAACTCTCATGGCTGCCTTTAGTTACCATCCTACCCTTACCATTAGCCTTTTCAAATTGGGTTGAATTAATTGAAATAATCTTTTTATTTTAATCCTAAAGCACCATTGGCGTATTTGTTGATGACTCTTCATGTAGTGTATTTTAATCTTGAAGCATATCAAACCTCGATTAGGCTTATGATAAGCTAATCAACGATGCAAGGACTAGACAGGGCAGGTATGTACAGTAAAAACAAACATATCTAAGGTAATTTAACACTATTCATATTTTATTGATCACAGATTTAATGAATTACGTTTAGTGATACACAAGATAGGTGTCGCTGTGGTCTTTGTACATTTACTTATATTAATGAATAAAAATGGACAATCTGACCACTTGTTCCTGAGAATCAACAAGGTTAATTAAAGTTACAAACATTAAATGTAAAATATGTAAATTGTTAATCGGCTGACTGACCCACTAGGCTATAACAGTATTTCAAACAAGTACTTATGATAGTAACTCCTCAGGGAGCGAACCTACTCGATATATCCTGCTACAAAAGGCTGCATTACCCCACAAAGGGAAAACAAGGTAACCATTAAGAAAGGTAAGAATTTCAGCTAAGTTGGAGTTAATTAGTGCAATGGTATGTGTGTGAGCTATCTGCTTATTAAGATCAAAATGATATAAAATTAAATTTAGTTCCAGAGGACCAGTTTTAGTAACACTAAAACAGAGGCGGGATTTGAACGTTGGTATCTAAACTGGAGTTTGTGGAGCCTACCTTTGAGGGATGTCTTCGGCTGGAGATACACAGGTGAGTCTGAGAACGATGGTCTTATCTCCGAGTATGGTCTTCTTTGTAATTAATTTGATAGAGGAGCTCCCCTAAACACTCGCATTTTATGAGTACATATGAAATATAAAATAGAACCCAATGAGTGACATATTATATACAAAAGGTCGCACACTAAATGATTAACACAGAGGATGTGATTTGTTCTTCTTAGGAACGAGGGCTACAGAATATTACCGAGATGTGACCAAGAGAGGTTTTTAATTCACACACTGTCTGTAGAGTACCACATGCGAAGTGTAACAGGGTCAGCTAGGGGAGAAGGAAGAGGGTAAAGGGGGTAGCGAATTCCAAGAAATCTGCAGGCACGTAGAGTAGATTGAGGGGAAATAGGGGAGAAAATAACCAGTGAACGGTACCTAACAACGAGCAGTATTTTTAAGTAAAAATTGTAACATTACAAAGATGTAAGGTTACAACTTAGTCCATCTCAACCAATTCGCCTGAACTATCATACTACCCGCCCCGAGAAACTACGGAAAATAGCCGAAAACAATAGTAAACTTCTCTATTGTTATTCCAGTCCTAAAACAGTCCTTAAATTAAACCATCTCTTTCTGCACAATACTCCTTCAACAATATACAAAAATCAACTTCTACTAATAGCTCAATAAATAAACGTTCCCCCTGGATCTGATGTCCTGGACACCGAAGATAGCTCGCTGGTTAAATAAACATCCTAAATCGACGAGTGGGGCAACTGTACCAAGTGCATCCGCACTCGATGTGTACATCATACCGTCAAGTTAGAAACTGACGAACGCAAGTCATGGTCGCCAGCTGTCAGGGGAAGATGACGTCACAGACCTCGCCGGAGCTCGCTACAGACTCCTGACGTAGCAAGCCAATCGTTCGATGAGGATTCAAATTTCAAGACGGAAAACCGTTGGGTCGAGCGGGTTAACCTACCAGAGGCCTGCACGCTGAACTTCCCAAGATGTGGCGTGACTGACCTCCCCTTCCACGTTACTGACCAACTGGCAACTTACCACCCCCTTTTTTGTGCTACGCAACTAGACCAGTATATAACTTATATCCGCTATAGGAAATGAGTTCACTACAATATTATTTTCGTGAAGTCTGGTTCAGGCTTCAGTATGTTGCTCGTGAAGAGATGAGTTCACTACAATATTATTTTCGTGAAGTCTGGTTCAGGCTTCAGTATGTTGCTCGTGAAGAGTTCAGTTCATTCGATTATTATTTTCGTGAAGTCTGGTACAGGCTATTCATTATGTTGCTCGTGAAGAGTTCAGTTCATTCTATTATTATTGTCGTCAAGTCTGGTTAAGGCTATTCAGTATGTTACTCGTTAAGAGTTCAGTTCACTCTACCATTATTTTCGTGAAGTCCGGTTCAGGCTATTTATTATGATGCTCGTGAAGAGCTCGATTCATTCATATACATGATGTTCTGTATTCACGTTATTAATTAAGTATGTACGATATTATGGTTATGATTATCACTATACTGTACGGATGGTTGTACGGACCGAAGTGCGACAACAGAAGTCAGATGATAGATTATAGCTATATAAATGTGATAGACTAGACTGCGCTATGAATAGAGAGACACCTTATATCCGGTCTATCAAGAACGCTCGTGCTCCGTATTCTATTGCAATCTACGACTACTGCACCTGTCTACATCCTCACGGATCTTCATTACCACAACGTGAAAATGTTGAACTCATCGCTGTCGTGGATGGATTGGCAACCTTGGACACGGTAATAAGAAAATGTCTTATATTGTAAATATTCTCCGAGTGTTTTGTTATATTGAACTTTTCAATTAAATTAATTGACTTTATTAATTGAACTGTAATGGGTGACTTTCGTGTGGCTTAACGTCACGGATCTTTTAAATGTTTATTTGTGGGAATTACTTGTAATATTATTATATCTTATTTTTGATATGAGCCCAATCTATATTGTTGAAACTAAGAATATTTTGGAAGTAAAACTTAGAATCTCTTTTGCTAAACAAGTATTGATATTTAATACTGTTTATGGTGTATTCTGGAAGAATGTTTTCCTGCTATCTATTTTCGCAACATACTTTTGCTACTAGGATGGTCGAGGCCACTATGTTGATTAAATGTTGTTTAGAAATTCATATTAAATGACTATTTCCTCAAAACTCTCTGCTTTGTGTATCTTATTTATTCAGATTATTTTTTATGTTTAGATTATGCCCTTTCTTACTCGTATTGTTATTTACGGTAGCCTTAAACTACGAGGTAGAAAGAGAGGGCGTAACAAAATAGCGAATAATGGAATATTCAACAGTATGCGTACACTTTATTTTGTATGAAAACTCAATCATCAAGCTGCATGAAGTGGTCTCCCTGAATAATTTTAAAACCAAGCAGAACTTAGTCCTCTTCAAGAAGTTACACAGTACAATAAAGTCCAACTAGACCTCAGAAAGTTTATTTACAAACGAGTTCACTAATTAGACAATCTTGTGAGTCTAACTCGCAAACGTTAAGGCCAAGCCTACGGGCAACTAGCAAATTTCAACAAAAAAGTAGGGGCTATATCCCAATTTGGAATCCCCCGAGTAGAAGATACTAATAGAACAAGTTAAATAATGATAACAATACAAACTTCATAGAAAGGTATACTCAAACACCAGAGATTTAAGCCCCAATGGCATATTAAGTACGCCACCTACTTTTAGTTAAATAAACCAAAAACTCGAGCCTAACCAGGCTGCAACAGAGAGCCATAAGTTGGCTACCAAGAATTACTAAGGCCTAAATAAAGACAACCAAGCTAGTAAGAAACAAATGACCTAACTGGTCACTAACAATATATAACCAATCCCAATCTACAAGATCTGGGCGTTTCGCGAGTCAACTAGGAGTCAGAGTGATATGACATAGTTAAAGCAAAGTTTTACTAAGCTCTCCTCCCCATACCACATGGCATTTAACTAAGAATAAACCATCGTTAAGCGATATATTACTAAAGAGCTAAGGTCAAAAGCTACGGCATTTGAAGTCAAAGCAAAACTAAATTCTCTTCAAAATAACAAAAATTATTTTACCTGGAAGAAACAGTCGCTATGCAACATTTTAACATAGATCCCTGGCTTGGAGAGCTAAACAATTCAAATTGGAACTCCTAGGCCAGCGGTATGTTGTAGACATAATAATAATACAAGCCAGTATTACTATTACATTCTTGGAGTGGTGGGGTGCTATCTTCCTCTGGCCATGGTGGCGTGCTATCTTCCTCTGGCCATGGCGGCGGTGGAGTCCACCATCGTTCCGGTCTTGGCTCAACGGATATTCATGCGGCATGTCCTCTGGTGGTGAACAGAGATCAGATGATCGTTCAAGTGTGATATATTTTACAGCAATTTTATTCCAACCCAGTACCTCATTTATATGCCTCTAAATTAGCACATGACTAAGAAAGTAGAGAGGTGGAGGAACCAAACAACCAAATAAAGAACCATCAGACAAGTAGTAAAGTTGAAATGGAGGAAGTCACCGTGCAAGCGTGATGAGCAGAAGTTGAGTGAAGTAAATTGAGATTGTTGATCGTTGTTTGGGAAGGCCCAGTCAAAGAGAGTCAATAGTGCGCTGACATCAGGAGATCTAGGAGAATGACGCAAGCCCACAACGGGCCATTGTAAGTCAACTGCAGTTGATTATTTTTGTTGCCTTTAGTAGTGTTTCTAGGTGTTTATAATGCCTGTATGTGCGGGCTAAATCCTATAAGCCTGGCACACACCATTGGCGTTTTTGTTGCTGAGTCGTCATGTTGTGTATTTTAATCTTGAAGCATCATTGGCGTTTGTGTTGCTGAGTCTTCATGTTGTGTACTTTAATATATAAGTACCAATGACATATTTGTTGATGCATCTTCATATAGCCTATTTTAATCTAGAAGAACCATTGGCTTATTTGTGGCTGAATCCTCATGTATCGAATGCAAATAGTTATGTGTGAATTAAGTTTGTAAAATTAGTTATTCTATATACCAGCGTTTCTCAAAGTGTGATCCAAGGAGCACTTGGTGAACTATGAAGGATCTCCAAGTGCTCCACGAAGAGAGTGGAAATAAACATAAATGTGACAAGATCTCAAAACAGTGAATTTGTGCAGCCATGAATTGTGTTTAGGTAAGTGTTGGGTAGACATTATTTAGCTCCTGCAGCATTCTGTGATGCAGTGTAGCTAGCAAATATAATAAAGCCGAAGTGCATGTCATGCGTCACCTCAGTCTACTTTGCCCACTGGCACCAAACCTTCTTGGAACCATTCAAAACATTGAGAACTTTGGCAAAGCACATTGACGGCACAAGGTAAAACAAGACAGAGAGACCCGAGGGTGCTAGTTTACCCTATCTTTGTCAGAAATTCACCACACTTTCAGAGTGTTGCAAGGTGTTGCCAAACAGTGCAGTGTTCCCAGCGAAAATTTGCCATCATTTCGAGGGTGTCCATCCAGAACGTAAGGGAAAACCGAATGATTTATTCACAATGAAGTAGGGTGAGCCTACACAGGCCCAGAAAACTACATACTATCACTCAAAGCCCGTTTACGAAAAGACTTTGTTGGCGTATTACTTATTCAGTTACCGAGCTGCTCAAGCTGTAAAAGCCCATATTATCGCTGAAAACCTTATAAAGCCTTGCGTAAAGGTACTAATGAAGTGTATTCTGGATACAAAGGCTATGAAACTATAAGACACAGTTTCATTGTCAAATAACACAATCTCGCGACAAATCTGGGACTTAGCAGAAGAAGTGAAAGCTACTTTACTCTCACGAATAAAATGCACTAAATTTTCACTCCAGATGTCTGAATCAATGGATGTGGCCGGGTTGGCAAGTTTAATAATATTTATGCCCTACCAATACTTGGAGTCTTTTCAAGAGAATCTGCTTATCTGCAGTGCGTTAGCGATTAACACAACAATTATCTCTGAAATGTTCAATTTAATCAAAGAATTTATCCCAGTGAGTGGAATCCCATGAGATAATTGCGTTAATGTGTGCACAGATAGCGCGGAGGCCATGAATGGGAAGACATCCGGTGCTATTTCAATAATAAAAAAAGGTCTGGGAGTGCAGCAGTAGCCACTGCGTTCTTCACCTCCATGCCCTTAGTGCGAGAAAAATGGCATCCTCCCTCAAAGAAGTTTTGGGCAAAAGCATAAAAATAATCAATTTTATCATATCACAACCTAAGAATACAAGGATATTAAAAATGCTGTGTGATGACATGAGAGTTTATATACGTCTTTACTTCTTCACACAGAAGTAAGGCGGCTTTCTCATGGCAAAACTTCAACTCAGCTCTTAAAAAGGAGGGCTGAAGTGAGAGTTTTCTAAATGAATTTCCCGTTCACCTGATAAGTTTGCTTGATATTTTCAACTGTTATTTTCTGGAGGAGCTCCACGAGAAAACGAAAGTAAACTTTTGGGTTGAAAACTTATTATCTGCCGTTTCAGAAAGACCAGCCTGTCTGACATCGCAACAATACGAGATCTTGATTGATTTTACATCAAAGTCTAGTATTAAAGATAATTTTGCATCTAGGAAGTCAGAATTTTGATGTCATCTAAGAAACGAATTTAAAGTTTTGTCAGTGAAAGTGTCAAGTGAAAATCATCCTTCTGCACTTTGCAACAACTTACTTATGTGAATCAGGATTATCTGCCTATTTGGCTACTAAATAAAAATATCCCGCCTCAATGTAGAGCCAGATATCTAGTGGTAGCTGTACAAAATTCTACTAAATATAGCCACATTAATCAAATGAAAACCGTTACATTCCTCTCACTAAAATTTCAATTTACGGTCCATACTTTATCGTGTTTTTTTTTATGCTAAGTGATTTTTTTATTTGCTGTTGTGAGAATGGTTTTAAATACCATGTATAAGTGGTTACTATATTATGGATTTATAATATCTGCTTTGAATTCATTATCAAATGTGTTGCCTTACTTTATGTTTATTGTTGTCATTTTTCGTTTATGTAGTTAAGTATGTTCCTTATTTCTCTGAAATTAATGGAGAAAATAACATTTCAAATGAAATAGATTTGATGTTCAACATGCCCAAATACTTAAGAATTCGTTTCCATAATGAATACTGCTGTCATTCGGTTTAGTACCTATTTAGGTTCTAGGTGAAAATACCGTTGCCCTTATGTCAAAGATACCTATGCGCAAAATTGATGTATTGAGAAAAGTATATTTAAAGTTCCAGTTTTCAATTAATTTTAATGGGAAAATTTAAGTTTAGTTCAAAATTTAAGCCATTTATAACTTGAAAAATAATTCGTACTTTTGCTATATGATAGAAATATATTTGCCCTGATCCCTAAAGGCATGTATGTGCATTTTTTTTATCGAACTGCATTTTTGAGGTGCCTTTGGCATCAGGGCAACAATAGTGCTCCGTGACGAGTTTTTTTTTCTGAAAAGTGCTCCGTGATTCCAAAAGTTAAGGAACTGCGGCTATATACTATTGTTTAGACTATATTCATTATCTTAAATATCCTTAATTTATTGTCGCTTGTATAATAATAGTTTTGCTGTACTTGCGCTAGCCACTGACCTAGTTTATGTTGTATAATAATGTGTCTCTATTGTAAATTATTTTCTTAAATACATGTATCATAGTTAACATTTAATTGACCGAGAACATCATAGTTCCGATTTTAACTCAACCAGTAGTGGTTATATTGAGAATTCTTTAACACTTTCCCCAATATATTGACATTGATCCTCCACACTGAAACTAAGGGGTGGATAAGGAACATTTGTTTTTAGGGGATTAAGGTTTTGAATATAATATTGCGTGTATTAAATATTCATGTTATTACCAGTGCCCAGTGCCATGTCAAGGAATGTTTCCAGGTTAATTAAACCATATTATAAGATAGTCAGAGCTGGGCAATATTTTGAGCCAAATAGCAAACAAGACATTATCTCCACTTTCCCATCCCCAACCCAGGCAAATATCACACAAGAACTTATCTACACCAACGCCCTTCTCCTTTCCCCTCATATCCCAAACATCTTACAGCCAATCATCGTCAAGTTCCATCCCCTCCCCCCCATAAACTTACAGCCAATGAGTGTCTAGTCTACTCTTTCAGGATGGTAGATTCACGATGGGGATCCCTGACTCCTTCCTAAGCTTTACAGCCAATGACCTGATTCAAGAAGTTGGATCTCTTGAATCCTTCTAAGCCTTATAGCTAATGAGCGTCTAGTAAAACTTACAGCCAATAAACGTCTAGCAATCCTTACAGATAATTATCGTCTAGCACCGACACCTCCAATTGGATATTGTAGCTGATGTTTCTCACTTCCTATCTTAGCCATAGTGGCATAATATAATACCACCTTCCTTAAATATTTTTTATAATGATCATGTTTGATTTTCTTTTTAGAGCTCTTTTCAACACAACTTAACCCACCATTTTCTCCTCGAGACCCTCCTTTTGAATTAAGAAAATCTTCGGTCAAAGTCCCACAAACTCTCAAATACACTCACCACTCATCTCATCCCTAGTTTTTTTTCAGAACCTTTTTATTGCTCATACTATGTAAAAAAATGTGTTTATGGATAGTCTGATGTATCGAATCAGTTTATATTTTTAAACATATCAACATAAACACTTTAGTTTAATAACAGAGGAGGTTTGAGTATGTGAATAGGAGCTTCGCATTTTAACATAAAAATATAATAAAGATTTTACATAACAATCTTGCTTGTATCTAAAATTTTACAACCTTCATTAATCAGTCTATTCAAAAGCAAATTTATACTCATCATGCTCTTTCTAACTAAATGTTCCGTGAAGATTGTATACAGTATTGTTCATGTGGCCGGCTGATAGAATGAGGTATTTTAGGATAATAGTCAAGTCCAGACATGCTTATAGTTGTAGAGAGAGAGAGCGAGGTAAAACTGAAAATTATAATCAACTAGGGGGAAGGGTTGTAGGCGAGTGGCAAAAACTTTTCCGGGTAAGGAAGTGTCAGTGCTAGGTGATCATTAGCTGTAATGTTTGCTAGACACTCATTTGCTGTGAGGGCAGGCTTAGGAAAGTTTGTAAATACTCCAATTTGGATCTATCATTTTGGATCGGACATCCTGAAGGAGTAGACTAGGTGCTCATTGGTTGCAAGGCTTAGAAGGAGAGGGGTGGGGGCCAGTGCTCACTGGAGGTAAGGTGTTGGAGGTAGAAGGGGCAAGGAGGGAGATAATTTTTTGTTTGCAATTTTGCTCAAAATATGGCCCAGTTGTTACTATCTTACACTACTGCCTGATAAAGCTGGAAACATTCCACAACATGACACTGATAATAACATGATTATTTAATACATTAATTATCAAATTTAAAACCCTAATCTCCCCAAAAAATTGTTCCCGATCCGCCCATTATTCTCATTGTGGAAGATTAATGCTATTATTATAAAAGAAAGGGAGTTCATTCCATTTCTTATAACTTAATTGATAATAATTATAAATATAAATTTTTTAAAATATTAAATTGATGACTGTAAATATAAATTAATTATTTTAAATTAATCAAAATTAGTGAGTAAATATATAAAATTTTCTGTGACTGTTAGTGGCGGAGTATATCAACAGAGGTGTGAGAACGTGATCCATATCCAGTGTGAAGGATCAATGTTAAGATTACAGGGAAAGTGCTCCTCCTCATGATCCTCCTCCAGAGCGAGGAGGATCAATGTCAATCTTATGAAGAGAAAGTGGCCCAAAATTCTCATTTTAACTACTACTTCAACCTATGGGCTTTTTTCCTGTTTGTTCTGTAGCAACAAGCACTGAGTGCAAGCAAGTAGGTAAGGGGGTGAGGGGGTGAAGTTGCCCTGACAGTTATAACGAGACAAAACTCCCTCCTCTAATGTTCGTCAAGACAGAAGGGCTGACAGCACATTCCAGCAGCCAACTAGTTAGTTAGAGCCCTGGCCTTGGAATAGTGACTGGTATGGTACTGTGTGCATTGTACTTGAATGCAGAATAAAGTAATATTACATTGGTGATATGCAGTGCGTGTATTAATTTCGTATAAAAATTATACGCTTGGAAAGATAGTTTATTATTGAGTTCTAATCTAGTGCTGTTTATTTAAATGGAGTGTTTGGTAGTGGATGTGCTTCCAAAACAATTACATATTAATTTGATTATTATTATGTTATCTGTTTATTTTGTTCGTGTGTGCTATCTGACAGCTAGTGCGGCTGAACGGTACACTTCACTATTACAAGCTACTTGTGACGGTATTTATTAATTTAGCACTATAGCTGGTTCAATTTTTGTTTCCACCCAAATTTAGCGGGGATACTGATGAGTCTTATGAAGAGTGTCTCTTTACTTTCGAGCTCTTGGTCGCAGCTAACGGGTGGAAGGAGGAGTCACGTTATCTGTTTTCGGGACGATCCTTACTGAGTCAGCTCAAAGCTTCTACCGCTCTCTCACAGATAAAGACAGAAAAAATTGTGATACAGTGTGCTTTGATTTGAGGATTGTTTTCAAAAACCATTACAGCCAGATTTAAATAAAGCGGTTTTCGTTTCACGTTGCCCCAAGACAAATGAGCGCTTAGCAATACTTTCAATTGACCTGCAGTGCTTAGCAATGAAAGCTTACCCGAAGTTTAATCCAGAATCTCGGGATGAACTAGTCCGTTACCGGCTTATTCGGTGTATAGAAGATAGTGACATTCACGTAGCATTGCGCCGGGATTCTGCCAAAACTGTTATAGATCCTGTAAGTCAAGGTAAAATGCTGGAGGCAGTATCAGAAATTGAGCGTGCAGTGCCAGTTGAAGGTAAGGCCGTAGCCAGCCAATAATTTCAGGGGGGCTTTGGTGGGCATATCCCCTAATTATGGAAGGCTAGAAAAAATTCTTAATAATAAACAGTTCTAGAAGCTATCTGAATTGTTTTTTATGGCAACACAGCCACCTAATTGCCGGAGGCTAGGAAAAAATTATAGATATTAAACACCTCTAGACGCTCTCTGAAGTGTTTGTTATGGTAACACAGCCCCCTAATTTATACTTGTGCCTTAATTTTGCAATTTTTTTAATCATAAATCAAGCCATATGTATTTTGTCTATAAAATTTCAGGGGGCGTCAAATATTTAAGTGAAGCTACTGTAAATAAGACAATCGAGAGGACGAGTGCCAAGAAAAGATACGTGACCCTCGGGATGGAGCTACACGGGATCAATCGGGACCACGTTGCTTTCAATGGGGAGAAAGAGGACACGTATGGCGGGAATGTGTGGCAACATTTTCGGGAAACTCGCGATGGCCGATGTAGAATTTTTTTGCCGACCCACATCGGCTTCCCATCAGGCACTTGAAATTTCTATAGTAAATAATCCAGTTGCAATCCACGCGTCTGGAGCTATTCGCTCCATTAAACTGGATTTCCTCATTGATTCTGCAGCTATAGAATGAATAATACTAGAAGACTTGTGGGAACTCGTTAAGAGTCCAGATGACCAACTTGTCTCATCAACGATCTCAATACTTGATGTAAGTGGACGCCAGTTATCAGTTTTAGGCCGGGCAATACTACGTACACACAAACATTTTCTGTAATTAAATATATTTCCCAGTCTGCTCTGTTAGGTTTGTCATTCATATTTACACATAAGTGTCATTTAATTACTTCTAAGGAGTCCTCATTATCGGTGGAATTAGAGTTCCATGTTATTATGTTAAGTATTAAGACTCCAATAAATCCCTATTTCATACACACAGGCCACAGTTAATCGTGTGGAAACTCTCACCATGCCAGCCAGAAGTGAATTGTTTTCACCTCATGGAGGAATTTGAACAGTTAGAAGGTTGCTTTGAGCCACTTCCTCCCCCTACCTGATGTAGAAAAATCTTCTCCCATGTGCTTCTCTCTCACTTCACAAACCAAACATCATCAAGGAGCTGTATTATTCGACCTTACCCAAGCTAAGTGTTCTGATGCTACACGTGTGGAAACAATGGCGCTATTAAATGAGTTTACGGATATTGTGGCACAAGATGATTCTGAGTGTGGTCGTAAAAACCTAACATATCGTCGAATTGAAACGGGTGAGGCTAGACTAGCAAAGCAACATCCGTAAGGACATCAGTGACATGGAGAAACAAGGTAAGGTGAGTCCCTCTACCTCACCATGAGCATCACCTATAGTCCTTACAGGAAAGAAAGATGGTGGAATTCGTTTCTTATATGGCTACCGAAAACTTAACGTACTGACTATGAAATTTGCCTATCCATCGCCACGTATGGATGACATATTTGAGGGTTTGTCAGGAGCAACATTGTTCTCATCTATTGACATGGCAGCCGCCTATCATCAAGTCGAGATAGAGCCAGAAGATCGTCCCAAAACAGCAGAGGTCCTCTACTAATTTAACGTAATGAGCTATGGCCTATGTAATGTACCGGCTACCTTCCAACGCCTCGTTGATATGTTGTTAACAGATATCAAGTGGAAAACCTGCATGGCGTCCCTAGATGTATGCTTTTTATATTATTTCTTACATTTTCAACATATTATAACGTGCACTTTATTAACCGACTAATTATATTAGAGCATGAATTACAAACAAACTTAGTCCATAACAGTCACAACAGGACCCATAGCTGTCAAATCGTCACTGCGAGAGGAAAATCCCAATTTTATCAATGATAATTTTATACAACGTACAGAGAATCCAAACAAATACTCTTTGTTCAGAATAAGACCAAATAAGACAATTATTATCAAAAATATTTAAAGGAAGTTATCTACTTTAGTACACCTAATATATTGTTTAAAGCTGACATAGAAAAATAAAATACATTTTACCTTATTCACTAACAGTAAGGTTGAAGTGTAAATCTCATTCAAATTAATTGGGAGAGGTTTTAATCCTACCTATAGATTAAAACGTTAAGACGCTCTTGTTGTAAATTATGATCAAATAAAATCTACCAACAAAATATGTGTATCCCCATTGTTAATTTTGTGTTGGTTCCCCTCGAGGCCAGCTTTAAGAATGTATATGCCATCAGCCCTCATTTTCTTAAGGCACCTCTTTTTTGTGGAATACGTGTTTTTAAAACTTTTTTTTATTAACTAACATTTTAAAATGGTTAAGTTAGCAATTTAGAGGTGGGTGAATGAGGTCATAAATAACTAGTTGATAAAATAAAATAGCATAAGCTAGAAATTTTATAAAAATGTGAGAATACATCAAAACAATATTTTTTGGTGTTATTTTGTTTTCCCTCGTTGTAAGTACACGTTAAGTTTAAATCTTTATTCTTACCAGTTACAGGATTTTAAGGGTGTTTAAGAGGTTAAAAAAAATACACTTATTAAAAATGCATTACAAGTGACCAATAATGAATGATAGATTGGGGTAAAATAACCCCTCCTTCATCCCCTCCCAGATCGAATGACCCCAGTGGAAGGTTATATTGTTGTCATTCATTTTTTTTTCAAAGCAATTGTGTATTATCATCTTTATAAAGGAATATCAAATTATCTATAGGACGTTATTCTAGTAAATATATATTTACTATTGACTAAAACGTATTTAAAGTATCTGCAAAGAATGTAGTTGAAAACTAAAATGTAGGCAAATATGATATTTTTCGGTGACAGTGAAGTTGAGATTCAAATCTTGTTTATAATCCTCGAGGGTTTGAAGGGGGGGGGGCTAGCTCTAAATTTAATTTTTAAATAGACATTGTGTTAAAACTTATGGACTATTTTCTTACTAACAATCAGTATATTTGAGCCTGTTCATCTCTTGTCCCCCAATGGTCAGTTGAATCCTTAGAAACAGGTGTCTCGTCTCGTATTATCTATTTTTAATGTGACATTTATTTTTAATATAAATAATAATTGAATATAAAGTTGATCAAGCAAGGCTATATATTTCAGTCGTCTTTTTAAAGATGGTTCATAGTAACATAGAAAAAGGATATAGGCCTAGTAGAATAGTAATAATTTTCTCTTTGATAACAGTGATCTACACATTTTCTATAATGTTGGTCAAATTTAACTTTTATTTTGTCCTTGTATTATGTGAACTTGAATATCGCATCATTATTTCTATGAACTTTATATCAAGGGTCGGGAACGTGTGGCTCCGAAGCCAAATGCGGCTCCTAGCCAGAAAAATGGCGGTTATTTTCATGAAATGTAGTTCCTAAAATATACAATTATAATCTGTTCTTGTGTAATTATGTTTTCCAACATACCATTCAAGGTGACATTCGCAGCAATGATTCATTCATAGCTATTACTACTGTTACAGCTTGGTGCATATCATTGGGCTCAGATCCTTAAAATCATTAAAAATCAATATTCGAGATAATAAACATGCATAAATTATTCTCATACGTCCTTTTGAGTTATAATTAATTGCCTAACAAGATTCAGGTTCCTACTAGGCCTTATGCTTTTCGAGAAATCTTTAGCTGGACAGAGGATATCAACTGACAGTTATTATTATAGGTGGGATTCTTAAAATAGACGATATTTTGACCTATTTTTAATTTAACTATTTTATTACATAGACATTTTCAACCAACTGTAGTAAAGATCATGGAATATAAATAATAGCGCTGTAGAACATTATTGTAAGATTCCTAATTTGCAAAATGATCACTGTGAAATCTAAATCAAGAAAATATTAGATTTATAACTCATTCCAGAAATATTCCTTATTTAACTCCGACGTAGGCAAAGTTAGATTTTAAGTTAAAAAATCATTAAATCAAACAAAGAGTTTTCACCAATAATAAATAGATAAAAAGTCTAAATTATTATTATGATAATAATAAACATTAGTCACCAGAGTAGCAACGTTTGTCATTTGTTTAGTAGGCCCTACGCGTCATATAAAGTATTTGTTTCGTGATTTTAATATCAATATAAATAGGCCTACATTATTAAAATAATAAATTCAAAGAAATGTTCAA
>CABFWB010007523.1:9242-24155 GCA_902151455.1 Timema bartmani
TTTTTTTTTTTTTTTTTTTTTTAACAGCCAGTGGTTCTTGTCCTAGAATGTCCATTATTAGTATTACAAATACTGTTCATACCTAACCAATACTATCTGTTAAGTTGTTAAGTGTTATTGTTACAAATATCGGTACTGTCTTTTACTGTTTTAAATACCACTTTGCTAGTTCCTGTTTATACCTGTTGTTGTCTAGCATAATCACTAGCAGGGACAGGCAGTAATCAATCAATGTTGTAATCATAATATAAATTAAACCTTCTTTAACATCCAAAGTTTTGGAACCAATTAAGATTAGAACTCAAAAATGGCATTTGATAATTTTAATAAACAGTTAATTAATGTGAACGTTATACTTATAGTAAAGGCAGATAATTATTTGGTGTCCTTCACAAAACTTTCTCCCAGGTATTGTTAATTCCCTGCTCATTTTAAGTGCATAAATGTGTACATATTATCAAGGAAAATTGAACTTAAAATATATTTTAAATTCTCTGGATTAGAATAATTCACCAGTTATGTAAAATATTCTTACAATGTAGGTAATGCATATACACAGCATGATGAGAAAGAAGGCTGCGGTTGCGCAACTCCACAGAGCCAACCCTCTCCGGCTGTAGTAGTTTACCAGCGGAATGCTAATAATACCAATCAACAAGTTGACTCCTCCAGCTCCAATGCTGGCATACTGACTGCCGTCATGACTCAGACCGGCATTCTCGAAGATAGATACAGAGTAGTAGAACACCTGCGACAACATGGCTTATCTTAGTGGTACAACTTTACTACTCTATAATTTAACTGGAAACACGCAATATCACAAATCTGGTCAGTATGAACACTTCACATTTCCTTAATGTAGCTAGCTAGCATCAATTTATCATATTGCCAACAAACACTCTCTTTTCAAGCTATTCCAAATGTTATGCTAATGTACAATGTAACATTCTTGATGACAAGGGTTGAATTGTTAGTGTGTCCTGACTAAGGGCTGTATGCAAGAAAAAGCCTGAGTAAATGCTAAGTGAATTATCAGAGGAAGTGGCATTGGTTTGCTTGTGAAGATGTTTTTTTCTAACAGTTTCTTTGTTTTATTCAAAATGGAATAATCCATTGTTTGTGTGAAGTGTATTCCTTCTTCTCTCTTTGTGTTTGATAAAGGCATCAATGCCGAAATATTACTCTGTGTTTAAATGTGTGTGTGACTACTAATACAGAAGAAAGGAAGATGTCACCTTTGTGCATTGGATTCTTCTCACATTTTCCTCTTTCCCTAGGTGGGCTTTCTTCATTAAATTTACTCTTATTAGTTTAGTTCTCTTTATTTTTATCAATTTCCATTTTTATAAAATCAAACCTCTTCAGGTGATTGTTCTCAGACCCTTCATAGTTTTGTTTCTAAATATTTATGTAAAATATGAACAATCATTAATTTAGAAGGAATGTTGAATCAATTCAAATATAATGTTTGTTTGTAGGACTAGGCTTTGTACCAATTCAATGTAATCCAGTGTGTGAACAATGATGCAATGCATGGTTATTGATTACTGTTTGCTGAAAGCAGCCGTGAGGCAGTTGTGTGAGAGTGATGTTTATTTTAAATCAATATCCACATAGTCTAATTGTTATCATGCTTCTTTTTAGTAATAGGTTACATAACTTAACAATTGTGGTGTATCTTGAGTTCAAACCAAGCCTAATTCAAGAGGTAAGGAGTTCAATCTCTACTGGCTACAGTACCCCTACACTACGCTATTAACATAACGTATCTTGCGTTAACACTTTTCATTTTTTTTAAATTGGGGGTTCAACATGGACACCTGGATATGGGAATCGAACCCGGGACCTTCCCGTGTCCAGGTGTCATTTTTCAATTTTCAGAATATGATATCTAACTGAAGTAATTACCATTAATATAGCTTCGGCTATTTACTCTTAATGTATCTATGGTGTTTGTAATGTTTATATGTGTGTCTTAAAATGTGATGTTCATGAAGTCTTTGTCTGCCTTTCTAGAAAGATGTACATTTTAATATTATCAAATAGTGTAAGCTTTTATTTTGTCATAATATATTATATTTATGAAATCCAGTG
Organism: Timema bartmani; assembly: GCA_902151455.1. Taxonomy (NCBI): domain Eukaryota; kingdom Metazoa; phylum Arthropoda; class Insecta; order Phasmatodea; family Timematidae; genus Timema; species Timema bartmani. Next base: position 11,337 of record CABFWB010007523.1, read on the forward strand.
CCTAAAGACAAACAAATACACAAACCAACAAACAAACACAAAATACACACAAACAAACACACACACGATGTCATATTGTATGTTTGCAACAAGCTTACAGCGTTGATACCGCTGAACTGCTGCCCAGCCTGAAGCGCACACACCAGAAGTAGAGGTAGTCGCAGATTTGGAGCCCGTGCAATGCTCACAATTGTCCAAGATTCTTTGGCTTCACTGTCTGTCTTATTGACTTGACAAAGATCATCTAGTTCATCATGTAGTTTATCGGCAGGCACCCCTCTCAGACGAGACAATTCTGCACAAATCAACAATACACTCATCAGATTATGTTTCTCCATAATCTGGGGAGTCATGAAATTTCTATAACCCAAAGTGAATAAATACTTTCTTTTCTAGACACTAATGTGTATGATCAATTTGATGGTTCTAATGAAGCTAGCTTACTATTTTGTAAGTTTTCTTTACTATAATTTTTACTTGGCTTCAATCAATTGGAATGTGTGCCAATTTCAAACAGATGAGAAAACTAGATGCGGCAAAATACAGTGGGTTTTTTTCTTTTTTTTTTTTTGTACTGAGATTATTTAGATTAAATGACAAGCTGTTTAGAAAATTGGAAGCAATAATTTTTTTTATTTTTATTTTCTCTAAGGTGTAGCACTAAAATATATGCTTATATCTTTGACATTATCAATTGTAGTTCCATAAAATGGGTGACTCCAAACATTTAGGGTGACTTTGGAGGACTCTCCCATTATTTACATGGGCACAAATTTAATTTACAATTAAAAATAGCAGCAATTTGTGTAAATTGCTGCTTTTTGTTTATTTTACATCTCCGTAAGTTTCTGTAACTATTTTTCATATTTAACATTAAAGTTAGGGGTCTACAAAGCTTTAATAATAATGATAATTTGAATTTTATATTATTTGATGCCAATTCAAATCACACCAAACTAAAAAAAATCGATAAGGGTGCTGTTGCAAATTCCACAATGTGCCTATGCTAATAAATTTTTAGTGAACATTTTTGGGAGGTGAAGTAAATGCTTATTATTTATTAGTTTATTACCCTATTTACTGGAAAATAAGTGATACTTTAATCCCCAACAACCGCTTTTATAAAACTTTTTTACCCTTTTCACACCCTTTGATAATATATAACAAATGTGTTAACTTTTAGGATTGTAGATACATAGGCCTACCTATTTAAAAAGTATATGGTAATCCCCACAACAGATGGGGTTCTTTATTACTTACATTTGACCAGATGAACTATATTGTTGCTTGAAAATGTTGAACTTACATTTATACATGATACTAATCTAATGGTTTTTTTTTATGTGAAGCTCTTAATGCAATATAATTTTAGAATATTTAAATATTGGTAGTATATGATTTGACAATTATTCAAAATTGGTGAATAATATTTACTTAAACTCAAAAAAACATGCTTCGTAGATGTCTACTTAAGGTATATAACACTTAACATTAGTCAAGAAACCAGTGCTACTGTAATTTGTTTTAGAGTACTGTAGAGAATCAGGACCAATAATTATTAGACTGGACAGACTCACTTTGGTTCATAGTTTCTATTTTAATGACAAGCCTGCTTTATTTTATAATCATATCTTTATGAAATATTTAATCTTACTGCTATCTGGCTTTGTATATAACAGTCTTATTCCAAAAGAACTTTTACATTGGCAAGTTTCCTATGGGAAAGATATTTTATCTTACACATAACCATAAAATTTTACTGGCTTGAAAGCCAAGAATAATACCCAACAAAAAATCAATCAAAGGAATCAGGATGGATGTAATAAAAACAAATCTAGATTGTTGGTAGATGGTATGAAAAACAGCATTAAAAATAATTATTCTAAGTAAACATATTAAATGTTCTCTACATACACTGGAGTTAAAATAACACAGAAAAAGCATGAATATCTGATTTGGGTTGGAACAAAAAATTACTATTTTACATCCGATACATATGAATATTGTCAACTTAAAGTTACAAAACAACTCAAAATGTAATAAATAATGTATTTTAATAATTTTAATATTATTACCTCTTATTTAAAGTAAAAATATGATTATGCAAAGCTATTTTCGTGTGTAATTGAGAAAAATCATAGTCTAGTCTAGTCTAATAATTTGTCCTGTTGATTGGCATTTTTGTATTGAATTTAATAACTTTATTATTAATTGATGTGTACATTACATTTGGGCTAATAATATCTATAGCTATTTTTTGTGTGCCTATTTTCTATTTTGGTTTTACGTGGGGTGACAAAAATATTACAAAAATATTGTGAGGATATCCATACAAAACTTATACAAAAGATAACCTTAGAATGATATTTATGATGTTAAATATGAGCTGCGTCTGAGAAATAAGTATCTTGCTAGATTTTTAAAAAAAACCTCTATTCGAGCTATTGATGGTAGTGCCAGGCTGGGGTTGGAAGCCCATGGGTTTGGGATGAATTTTCACTCTCATGGAGACTGCCCTTAACCGAACAGGACAAATGGTTTCCTCCTCCTACCTGTGGGATGTTCCTTGTCTGGAAACTCTTGAAGAGTGTCTCCTCACGGCGGCCCCTGGGCAACGTCCAGAGGGTTTACCCGATGGGTGGCTAAATCTCTGTAGATGTCGTCTGTGTGGGAGTGACTGGGGGAGAGGCCCTCTTTCAATTTGCTACACACTAAGCAGTTAATAGCTAGTACCTTCGAGGAAAGCTGGTCAGGCCAACTCCATGAGGGTACCGTTGGGCAACTTGAGTAGGCCTTTTAGGATGATTCCTAAGAAAGCATTTTCTCTTGCAGTAGAGCAACCTAGGTTAAAGCCCTCTTTGAGTAAGAGTGATTTCTAGGTTGTGTCCAGAGAGTTTTGTAATATTCTAAGGGCCAAAGCCACTTAAATATTTTATGCGTATTATGAACTGAATTTATCTGCCAGATAGCTATCTGAAGGATAAATACATTTTTATACAGAAAACGTAAGGTTGGTATTGTTTTTACTGGTGCATGCATGCGTATAAGCCCTACTGCTACCGCTACTACCTGGAAAGTGACTACAACGCTCAACATTTGTTAAATAATGGTGGCTAAACGAGTGCAAGTAAACAGATGGTGTCACGTGGGCGCAGAAGCTAAGATGTCTTGCAAGTAATAATTTCGGTGTCTGCTAAAATGTGGTCAATAGTTGGGTTCAACGTTTACAAAATTTCATTTATTGTACTCACATTTTGATAATTTGTTCTTATATAAATATAACTCTACAAATAGCTTGTCAGTTTATATAAAAGTGTGAATTAAATGTTCTAACTTTATATAGTTAGAGCCTGAGCCAGTGCTTACTAAACACGTGAACCAAGATTTTAACCTAAAAACAGATTCTGATAGGCGAAACCTCATGAAAATCAATGCATCACTATGGCAACAACCGTTTTAACTTTCAGATAAAAGTTATCAGGTAATTAAACCTCCCGATAAAAATGTGATAGATAAATACATTTTATCTGGCAGATAAATGCTATCTGGCAGTCAGTCATAAGACACACTTTTAACTTATTGATCAGATATAAATATTTATCTGCCAGATTAATATTTATCCAGAAGTCATAAGATCGACCCTAAGTCTTATCTGTTTTTCCTTGTCCCATTACTCTTTATGCATTTCCAGCATTGAAAAGATGCTGGAATAATCAAGCATCCAGCCATCTTTTCAATGCGGGAAATGCATAAGGAGTAATGGGACAAGAAAAATCAAATAAGACTTAGAATATTACAAAACTCTCTACTTCATTTAAATCCATCTCAAGTTTGTTAACTTATAATTAAATTTTATATTTGTCAACTTTAATACTTATTTAAACTTTAAACATTGTTTCATTCAATATTACATATCTTAAAGTCGTTGTATATCAATACTCAATGATTACATTTCAACCTATTTGCAGATGTTAACCTTTTAATCCATATTTTATAATTTGAACTCGTAACTACTTGAACTTAAACATTGTATTATTAAAACTATTTTGTTATCTGTAAGTCTTACAACACTTTTTTTAACGTGTTTTATGTATTTTAGACTTATCATCACCTTATACATTGCTAAATTGATGATGAATTAATTTATTATATGTGTAATGTTCTTAATTTGAAATATGTTATTATCATAAATTAACCTAATTATACATTTTGACCTGCAATTTCATCTTATTACATCAATAAACTCAACAAATTTATCAATCAATTCTTTCTATATATTTTTGTGCAATATATCTAAGTCTTAAATTCTAATTCTAAAGACTTATGTTTACCAAAAGTCTTCAAATTGAAATTCAAAGATAAAATTAAGATTTGAAATAAAAATTTGCTATTTTGAATAGAATTCTTTAAAAATAAAAATAAAATATATTTCAATAAAACTAATGGCTTCCAGGCTATAAGCAAACAAATATTTTAAATGGAGGTCTAGGAAATGAAGAGTCAATTGTTATTATATTTTGTGGACCAAGTTGTTCGATTTACTTACTCTCAATTTGTTTTAGTATTTGAGACAAAGCTACAGGATACTGAATTGGCAGCTTGGTGTCCATTTAAAGCATGGATTTCTTCGAAAAGGGAAAGAAGACGATTATTAATCTCTGGTGTAAACTACCTACAAAGCTATTATGGGATATCAATGTCTTTGAAAATTCATTTACTACTTTCAAATTAGGGTTTTTCCACCCTTATAATATGGGAGCTGGTGAGCAGGAGGAACAATTTCATCAGGATATATCCATGATGGAGAAGCACTATCAAGGTTTCTGGGATAGTGCCGTGATGTAAGATTACTGTTGTTTCTTAGTGGGGAATAAAAAACTGACTATAAAAAAAATGTTCATGTCAATCATTTCTAAGAATATATAATGTACAGCTTACCTTGTATGTTAAAACATAAATTAATAGAGTTGTTGTATTAAGATATTAAAAAGTTCATGATGAAGATTGCATATTATAAGTATAAATGTATGGAACTAAAATTTGGTCATTCATAAAACAATTTAAGTATATGTTTTGATGTAGAGGTTAAACAAAAAAAAATTAGCATTTTTTGGAATAATCATGTCAATTTTTTTTAGAATCAGCATCCTCAGAACTTTTTTTTTTTTTTAGTGTTTTATGATGAGCAGAATTACCAACCTGAGATTCCCTTTTCCTCCTCTCCTCGTACAACATACAGGTACTTGGGACTCTCTGGAAGAAAAGGCAGGGCTATAGCTGATACGAGGATCAGGAGTACATATAAACTCAGAAGGTAGTGCCATGTCTCTATAGTGCCTGTACAAACACAAATATAACAAACATTTGCAAAGAGTGATCATTTAGAAACATGAAAAATAAATAACTAAATGTTGAATGGAACAAATATTACCCAAACAAAATCAATTTAATTTTTTTAAATAATTTAAATTATTTTTCCAGCATCTTTGATAGCTCTTTCTTGTAAGGACAAATATAATAAATAAATAAGTTATGACAAAATATAGTTTTTTTAGTCCTTTTGTCAGTGAACTTATACATGAGTTATCATTGAGATTTTTCTAAATATCATACTTAATATTTTTTAATTCAGCCTTTCATTCCAGAAGAGCTCTGCATATTAATTATTGTAAAATACCTTTGGTATAAAAAATTAAGTGATCAAAACTTTGTAAAAATAGTTGACTTCCATTGAGTGGGTATAAGCTTATTATTATCATTATTATTATAACTATATAAATATATAATTATTATTATTATTACTATTACTATTACTATCACAGTATTACTATTTTTACATAAATTACCCATATGGAAAAATCATATCTGGTCAGATCTGGGCCAGATATGCCCAGAATTGGGGCAGATCTGAGCCAGATCTGGCATTTTTCCATGTGTCATATTATTATCAACATTATTATGTGGTATGTCTTACTACAGGTCCATTCCTTTTGTCAGTGAACTTAAACCGCCAATGCGCCCTGTCCTATGGCTGTTACTCAGCTCTCAGAATTTTCTTAATTCCTTCAATTCATCCAATATTTTGAATCCTCATTCTTCCTAAGCTACTCTTTCCCTCACCTTTTCTTTTTATGATGTCATGCAGAAGACAGATCTCTGAAGGATGTGTTCAATCCAGCCTGCTTTGTACCAAAGAATCACATCCAAAATTGTTCTCTTCTCGCCCATTCTTTTTAGGACTTCATTTGTCACCCTGTCTGTCCACCTGATCTTCTCAAGTCTTCTCAAGCACCACATTTCGAAGCTTTACAAGTATTTCTTTTCCATATTCCCTAGAGTCCAAGTTTCTGCTCCGTACAGCGCAATGGTTTAAATGTAGCATTTGATCAGTTTCTTCCTCAGTTCCAAACTCAACCTGCCCGTTGGCAGTTTAAACTCTTCTTGTTGAAAGCTTCCTTGGCCATGGTGATACTCTACCTAATTTTCTTGGTGCAATAGGCATCCTTTGTAGGCAAACTTACCAGGTACTTAAACTACTTTATGTTTTCCAACTCATAGTGTCCAATTTTGATTTTCAGCGGCTTTTCATTTTTTGAGATCCCAGTCACTTTTGATATCTCAATTTTAATCTCCATGCTATATCTTCTCCATGTCTCCACTAGATAGTCTATCATTTCCTATAATTCTTCTTTATTTTTGGCCAGCAAGGCTAGATCGTCTGTGTGTTTTACTGTGTTGATGATGCGTCCTCCTATCCTGAAATTGCCACATCCCTCTACTTTAGGGCTTCCCTGACCAGCCACTCTCGGCTTTCCATATAAGTTGAACAGACTAGATGACAAACAACATACCTACCTCACTCCTATCAATTAAATTATATTAAATTATAAGGTAATCAAATATAACATCCTTTATTTTTAATGATATATATAAATAAATGACTATATTTCTAAAATAGTTANGATATATATAAATAAATGACTATATTTCTAAAATAGTTAATTATTTTTCTTGGCAAGTCTGCAGTTTAAGGTGGAGATTTAAGTGCGAGGAAAGGCCAGTGTTTTTGCAGTTTTTATAGAAAAACATTTTTGACCAAAATCAATAAAATATTGCTAACGTACAAACATAAAGTTTAATTTTTTTCACATGGTGATATCAACAGTTGTTGAATATCTGCCATTTGCATAGCAGCATTAGATGAGAAACTTTTTAAAAGAAGAGAAAAAATTGTCATCAAATTTCAGGATACTCTTGACAGATATTCAAGAACTGTTGATGTCATCCACCATGTAAATAATATCAAACTCTTATGTTTGTACCAAAGCAGTAGGCCCTATTTGATTTTGTTTGACCAAAAAAAGTTTTGCCACAAGAACATTTATCTTTCCACCTTAAAAGAAACTAATAGGAAGTATGTGCTCATAAATTAATTAGGTTGCAAAACTAGGTTACTTTTATTTTATGTGCAAATAAGTCAACTAGAAAACTAACATAATAATTCAAATTTAAACTCTCCAAAATTTTCAAACACTTTTTGCTTTAATTTTAAGTGTTGATTTGTTACATTTATAATGTATTTATTCCTAACATATTCTGTAGGCCTACTATTGTCCATAGCTATAAACCAGTGCACCCAATCAACCCCTTTAGCACTGCATTACCCTGCATTACCTATACAGTATGTGTTTATTTCCCTATTTGGCTAAAAATGATCGAGTTTCATTCCATGGATCCATCAATTATGGCTCGTATAAGCCGGATTTCAATGAAACTCAGTTGTTCATGGTGAGAGCTGAGCTACGTTTTTGGCTCGGCAGGGGATCAAACTTGATGGCTTGATTACATGTACAAGTTGGAAAATCAAACAATTAATGTTGTCTGTCTATAATAAAAGGTTCCCAGCTTAATAAGCCCATTGTTTCTTCTCACCACTAAACTGTTAAGTTTTAAAATTTATGACCAGGAATCTACTCAACGTGTATGACGGCCGAGACAAGACAAGTTGAATTCAGCATCAAGACACATTTCACAGGATCAAAATTGAGCATGTATGGCCATCTTTTGTGAACATTGTGTGTGCTGTGTTGTGTTTGTTTCTCTGTTAAACTCACCAAGTATCTGTCTAAGTCCCAGGATCTGAGCTATGACGACTCCGACAGTAAGCCCGAGTGGGCAGAGTACTCCCATGGCCCCACGTATACTCAGTGGAGCGATCTCTGTGAGGTACATGGGTATAACGGTGGTAATAAGTCCTGCCAAGCAACAAGACACACGATAGAAATAATGCTATAATGTTGATTCACGATATATACTGGCAAGTCGTTGTACCTGTCAGATATACAGCCATTTCTTGCATCTTACACCAGGCATAATTTTAAAATGTCAGAATTCAAGGTGAGTGCGATTAAAAAAGAAATGTAATAAGTATGATGAAAACATTTAAAATATTTACATTATTTTACCAACAACAGCATAGGCATTGCAAATATTTAATACTAGCAGATTTACCTGGCTTTGCCTGTGGCAACCACACAATGGATTGCATAGTTACTCTTGGCAATGCTTTTATTTACTTCAAATAGACAGGAAAAAATCTCTTCATTTTATTTCTTCCTACCTAGTTATTAATTTAAACAAATCAAATCCAAATTTTAAAATTTTGGCTTCAAGTTGCATATGTTCATGCACAGGATATACTAATTTTTAAACTTCAGAATAATGCGCAATGCTCATGATAGAGAGGGAAATGGGACCGGTCGTGATGTCAAAAGTAGGCAAAGTCCTTAATGTTCATAGCAACAATTATTTCACTTGATAGATCCATTGTTATTGTGCTTGCCCTAGAGTCTTCATTTTATTTATTTATTTTATGGTTTTGCATGTAAATTATGTTTATTTAGTTTTGTTTATCATTAAATGAATTTTTCATATTTAATCTTTTGCATTTCAAATGGTTGTATTGCATATGATAAACATACTTTGATTATTTCTACCAAACTTCTTAAGATCCTGCGGACTAATTGTTAGGCAGCCATGGACCACCAAGGACCTTACTTTGAAAAAAACTTCTCCAGGAGAATAATACTACATTAGCGAAGGCTACCAAGATAACGGATTGTGTCACCCTGCTATGTGCCATGTAGGTGATTTGAAATATTGGGCTTTCCTTTTTGTCTTGGGATAATAATCTGGAAGTTTTCTTTGCTCTTATTTGTATAGTGAGCCAACAATAGAGGCTGGAAGGGGGGGGTGGGAGAGGAGAAATATGTAGTATGGGCTTCGATAGATCAGATTCCAGAAAACCATGCAGACCATTGTATTTTAAGACATGTGGCCTGACAGTTATTGATACTTTCCCATAGACCAAGGTGGCCACCTTAAAGTGGCTTATAATACCAAGACAGTTATATTTATTTAAATTTATATATTAATTTTATTTCAATGTGATAAGTTGTATATATATTTGAAAATTTAATATAATAGTGGGTGGTACAATATCTATAAAATTACTAAAATAAAGAGCATAGTATTATATATCAGTTGTGTTTATTTTTCTGTCAGAGACAAAGGTAGTATTGCTGCTATATTTACCAGAGGACAGTCCGACAATCAGCCGCGCCAGAAGCAGCATTTCCACTGAGCCGACCTGGCGAGATGTGAAGAAAAGCAGTGCTGCCGATCCTCCCAGCACACTACTGACAACAACCGCTCCTTTCCTAGAACATTAACAACTAGGATGATAACTAAACATTCAAATAACATTTCATACTGATGCTAAAATTTCGAATTTGATTTCATTTTCTTAGCAACGTACCAATGTGGAACATCCAAGACGGCTACCTCCCCTCTTTGCTGAGAACTTGCATATGCCGGCCTGAGGGCGGCTCCTCTTTGTAAGGAACTTGCATTTGCCGCCTTGAGTCTAGCTAGTCTATAATGCAAGCTGGCTCGCTTCACCAGCCAAGCTGGATGACTTCAGCCACAGCCCACTCTCTCCAAGTGTGGCTGGTAACAGACGAGTCGTCCCGAAGCAGTGAACAGGCGATCTAAGTTCGCCGGCGTTGGGCAAGCGTGGTCTATTGGAACAAGAGCTGCCGATGCATGGATGGATGCGTGAGGTGGAAGAATGGACTATACTTCGCCATTACACTAGCATTGGGTAGTGTGCTGGGTTTAGTCCACTGATTGGAAAGTGCTCGTGGTAACAAGCATTTTGATTGGGTAGAACCAAAGACTATTTCAGATAGTCTATATTCGTGACTTTTTGGCTCGACAGTCACGAGAGATGACTTATCAATGACTTCATGATGTAGAAACTTTGTAATTTTAACCTTCGTCTTAATCTTTGAGAGAAGACTAACTAAATTTCTTCTTGCGGCTCTTCAAGCAATTTTCTTAAGATTTTGACTTAATGGCTATTTTTAAGTCAATTCTGACTTTTAACTATTTTTCAGTCTTTTGAACTTTAATTACTTTTCAGTTATTTTGGACTCTTATTAGTTTTGAATCTTTTGAACATAACATTTTGAATCATATTATTTTCTTGGACTAAGTGGATTTGAAACTTAGCTGATTATTTATGATTTGTTGTCTTTCTTGGTCGTTCCAGTTATAAATAATTTATTAGTATATTTAATCGTGGAATTGAAAGTCCGTTACTGTATATTGGTTACATGAGTATAATATTTATTTATCTTGTTGAATTCTTCTTATGAAAGAATTATTTGGATTTCTAAGATGTTAATTATTGTACACTCGAGTTGGTTATATTAATTTCTTTTTGTGATCTTTCCTTAAGGTCATAAAGTATAGTGTTAAATGTGTCTACAGGACTTGACCCCTTAAGAGTGTTAATAATGTGCACTTGTATTCCTACAACCCCAATAATGTTCTAAATCACATTAAATTATTTCAAAATAGGTTTAAATCACATTAATTTATTTCAAAATAGGTTTAATGTTATCAAAATTCCTTGCCACCTCCTGTTGGTTACTTCACCACAAACCACTATAAGTAGAAACCCTTCTCATCTCACCCAAAAATTAGTTTCTGATTTACTGACCTCAGGAAAAGGCAAGATGGTTAATTAGCCAGTAGGATCTGTGACAAATCTTTGAAGTAAGCTGGAAATTGTACATTAGGAGGAAATATTATCTTTGTTCGGCAGCGGGTGGGGGGTGGAGTGCGGATGGAGGAGGCTATTAGTCACGAGCAAGCCAGGTAGTATTAGGGGATGTTCACCCCCAAGTGGCTGGGCCATGTACAGGAAACCAAGAGAGTGAGCAGTGATTAGTGAATTGCTGAATTGTGGGGCTAAACCACTTCTCAAAGGTTCCAGGTGGTGTCCTTGGAATGCTGAAGCTCACCTCCGGTATTACAGTCAGTAACGGGACAAAGTTTATCCTGGTAAACGTTTGACTCTTGATTGTTTCAGTATGGTCCGCAAATGAAGTGCCTATTACAGTTGTAATATATAACAAGGACACATAGCTAGAAGTAATAATTAATATAAATCTAATAATCAATTTGAACAACAATAAAGAAACGTTGACCAGTTAATCTAGTCATTTATTAATAACAATTGACGAAAGTTGCAACAGGTACATACCTCTATTTTGAACGGAACAGAAACTATGCACAATGATCAGAATCAACATTTATATCACTTGAAAACACCATATTATATGGATTTTTAATGCAACAAAAATGGTAAGCAGTGACCATGATCAACACACACGGATTTTGAACGCAACAGAAATAGTGCACAGTGACCAGGGCTGACATAATTATATTTATCATGAATGTATCAAGCAACAGAAATTATGCACAGTGAGTGACCAGATGCAAAAATATTAATTTTGAAAACAAAAAGCCGATCAGAGGTAAAAAGTTTCAATTTCTACAGGCTTGAAAAAGAGTATTCATAATTCAGTTGGGCTGCTTCTTCGTCTTTTGTTACCTCCATTTATTGTAGTTGCATGACTCAGGAGAGCCCTCAATTTTAATTTTTCTTTTAGTCCCATAATTTTTGTGACCAAGATTAGTCAAATAAGAATGGTTGGTTTGTGTCATGTAAACTTGTTGCTCACTTTGAAATAATTCATTACAGCAAGATAAAATAGTTTAACAAGTTCAATTGGGAAAAGAGAGGATGTCAAAGAAAATGTTGGGAGATGAAGTATGTATGAAAAAGATTTCATGGGAGGTCAAGAAAGGGATGGTAGGAGCAGTTAACATAAAGTGTGCAAGTGAGAGGAGAATAATGGTGGAAGGAAAGAGGAAGATGGAGGCATTTAACTAAACTGACCCAGCCACATGCTGTAAACAGTTGATTATGATGATGATGATGAATTGGAAGAATAAACTAATATGAATTAGTATTATTATTATTATTATTTAACACCGCGTCTTACTACCCGTTCGGTTTATACGCTTAAGTACTAATCACGCTAATGGATTAGGAATTGGGAAGGTTGAATTTAGAGGAAGTGAACCCGCATTTGCGTGGAGGGAGAGTGGAAAACCATTTAAGAAAGAAAAAAACAGTTCACCTGACCGAGATTCGAACCTCGATCTCCCCGTCCTCGGCAGTCGGGCTCAACACGACTAGCGCGTTTGCCAACTACGCCACTGTGGCGGGTTATGAAATTGTAGTTTGCAAACATAATATTATAGCTAGGTACTTTTATTGTTATCACATCTCACTATCTGTTTGGGTTATAGGTCCTACATTATTATTATTAGCACCGCGTCTTACTACCCGTTCGGATTATACGCACTTACACTAATGTGTAATGGTAGGGTGATTGTGAGATG
>CABFWB010007524.1:9177-24150 GCA_902151455.1 Timema bartmani
GTGTGTGTGTGTGTGTGTGCGCGCATCACGTCTCAAAATACATTTAGGATTTCACGTATTTACACTAGTAAGGAAGATAGAATTTAGAGAAGTATTTCTCAACGTGATGTTATTGTTGTTAAAAGATAAAATTAAAAGTGATACAAAATTAATTTCTAAAAAGAAACAAGAGAAAGATGTTCGAAAACCTTAATATATTAATTTACATAAACTTTAATGTCTCAATCAAATAGCCGAATAATTAATAATTATAAACATGAGCTTGTCGGACAATCACGTGGATTTGACTGTTCAACTGTGTAAGAGCATGGCCGAATCCTTCAAAGTGTTACCAACATGCTCGTTCAACGTTCCGTAAAAAGAACTCACATAAAAGTATAGTGCAACTAAAGGTTGAGAACCATAGATTTAGAGGAAATATACAAGCATTTGCGTGGAAGGGAGTGAAAACCTATCTAGGAAAATCTGATCTCAGTGGGTTTTGAAACCAAATATCTCTGTCCCCGACAGTCCAGCCTATTTATTCCGAAAGTAATGCCATGAACCTACTGACCACTGATGCATGTTTTCAAGAAGTTTTTAAGTTGGCAATAGACAGTTTTATTTTTATTAAAAATTCATCGGTGAAAATATTTATATATTTCTAATAAAAATAGGGACAGAGTTTATAAAACTATAACTTTTTTTAACAAGACGCTTAGAATGTATAAATTTAGTAAGGTTATATAATTACACTTCTCCACTTAGAGTTAATTAGTCACGTTTTCGTCATTTAATGATTTCTGATTATTTTATTGAATACTTTTAAGGAATATACAGCATCTTAATTCTTGTAACTGACAATTTGTCTTTATATTTGTGCTCATAGGAATGTATAATTATAAATAAAATAAAATGTAAACACTATAAACATATTATTTTTAATTTGTGGTAAAATTAAATTATCTGATTAATTTTATGTTCAATCTTAATATGTTTATATGGTTAAATGTAGACTGATGTAATGAATCAACTTTGAGCTGAGAGTTAGTCGTTCAATCTAGGACTAATTTATTAATGGCGGTTGAACAGATAATGTAATTGACTTTGACCTAGGAGTTAGGAATTATAAATATAAACAAATATTCTGTTTTTGGTTTTAAAGTTAAAAACTATATTTGGTACCATAGAAACCATTAGTAAAACAATTTTTATTTAATTAAAAAAAAGTTTGTGTATATGGTATGCACTGTTTAAATTTATTCTAAAACCTTTCTTAAAAGCCCAGCGGTTTGAATCCGAAGCGGTGATTATGATTGGAATGAAATATATTTTTAGTAACAAACGGCAAGCCAAAATTTGGCTGCCTATGAAGGGTAGCAACCAAATAAAACTAGATTATTGAAACTACACTTTGGAAGGCGATGTAACGAAAACCACCCAGTAGGGCTATTATCACCACGACGCAAAACGAATTTGCGACCGTTAGCATAGAGACGCTAGACTTTGCGTCAAAAGTTATTATGGTCGACCACTTTGCGAAAGCAAAGTACTTGCGAACGCAAATATTTTCCTAGTAGAGTGACGCTAAGTTGCGCAGACATTTTACTTGTCCTTTGGTTTGCGTTACGAGGCTATGTTTGCTAGTTTTTGTAATTTATTAGGTGTTTTGTGTTACCTGATTTAAACTTGCCATCTCATTAGCCCAATATAATAATTTCAAAACGTTTTTGTGTGTGTTTCACATAATCTAACTTTAAATAGGCCTACATCATAATGTAAGCCAAGAGTGCGGATAATACGCTTACACTGAATTCTAAAAGAATATTTTCTTTGAAACATAATACTATCAAAATGCATTATTATTCAACATATACACACTGATAATTGGGACATTCCAATACTAATTGTTTGTAGGTTTTATAATAGGTGGAAGTTAGTTAGGCTTCAAAATATTTGGGATGTTAGTAGTATTTTGACCTACCTCATGGGGCAACATTGACCAAGACGTTAATCTCTTTAGTCTAATTTTCCAATGGTGGGGAGGTTGGGATTTGAATCCTAGCTGGGTGTGATGAGTGATTTTATTTCTCTAAATGTTTTCTCACTCTCCCGCTATACAAATCCGAATTCTATAACTCAACCTTTATCATCTAAGTATACCCTATGGCTATTAGTGTTAAACACATGAACAGACCAGTTGACAAGATAATAAAAAGGTAGGCCTAATCTGTTTAAGATACCTCAACATAACTTTAATAATGTAAGCCTATTTAAACTGAATCGTACATACAGTAGTAATTACTTTCCATATTAATGTGAGTTGTAGGCCTATGAAATAATGCAGCCAAGACTGGAAATAACCAAAATAGGCCCTAGCTTAATATGTACATGTGGTTTGGTATAGGCCTAGGTTTTTTAATCATAAAAGATTTACCAAATTTATCTGAAACCGATAATTAGTAGTTAGTTATTAGTTATCCTGAAGTGAATAAATTGCAAATAACTCATTATAAAGAAATATAATATCCTTATATTCTTAGTCACTTAACTAAAGTCTCAAGAATTCCCTTTAAATAAAATATGGATTTTATTATTTCTAACCATCCAAACCACCCTCTCGTTCACTTTATTGTTAACTTAGTAGGCCGACTGGGTATAAATGCCCATTGTTTTGACATTAAGTTGTCGAAAATATTCCGTGTAAACACTATTTTTGGGAGTTCTTGAACGCTTTCATCAACTGTATATAACTAGTTTTATTTACTAAGATCTTCACACAACATATTAATTGTTCCAGTATTAACACAAATATGTGGAGAATAAGGCATTGGGTCGTAAAGCATACATATTACAAAAAACATTGTTTCTTTATTGGCCAACGTCTCATTTCCCCGTGTGACATTACTATTTGAATGCATATTTCACAATATGATTTTTTGACTAAAATATGTTGTGTATTGAATAATGTAGGCCTAGTATTTTTTTCATTTCAAACCGTAGGCAAACAAAATTCTGCAAGAGATTTATTAGATAGGTTAAATCTTTCTTGCAAATAATGTGATTTGTGATCAGCTGTTTGGGTAAATAAAAACATATGAATAATGTTCAGTCATGAATACCAGCATTCTTGAAATAAATTATCTAATTTCTAGCCTCTAACGTCTTAAAAGGTAATATTCTTTGAGAAAGTTTTGCCAACTGTTGACGCAAACTGATTTTATTCTGTGCGTTGACGCTAGAAGCAAAGTCGAAGCTAAAACTAGCGGATGATACAAAGTGTGGTGGTCATAATAACCCAAACGCTATCTTTTCCTCGAGAGTGACGCTATCTAGCGGTAGCAATTAACTTTGCGTCGAATGGTCATAATAGCCCTGCAGACGTTGATATAATTAGGTTCGGACTTAATTTATTAGCCTTCATTAGATACACTCATGAGTAAAAGAATAAACATTCTTTCAGATACCAATTTCTTAGCTCAAGTGCTCTGAAGGTTTCGAGTTGACAAAAAAACAAGTATGTTAATACTATTCTAAAGTGATAGTTTTAAATTCCTCTCTAAATTTATATATATACATTAATTTATACACATAGGCCTATATATATATACAGGCTGGTGCAAAAGTCAGTTTCACCTTACATAATGATTAATAAAAGACATTACATTTGTGTTAGTCTTAAATTGAATAAAAAATTATTGTTAACAGCAATGCATACTCATATTTTTGTCAGTCGTCCCTCAGCCAGCTGTTAGTGCTGGCAGAGCTGCATATACATTATTTTGGTAGTCATATGTCAGCTGTTCACGCAAGTTCTGTGATGTGTAGCGTTTTTCAGCTCCGTCTTGGAGGGGCGGCCAAAAGGGACTTGGGTCAATATCACGTAGAACTTTCCTTAAGAGGAGGCCTCTTAGAAGGTTAAAAATTAAACCTAAACTTAAAAGTAAAACATATTTACGATCTATTAGAGAGACAATTAAAAATAAAGCATGTTTTAATTTCATAGAAAAAAATTTCAGTAAAATTAAATTAGTATAAATATTCTGTAGCAAATTATTGCAGTAGATGGATCTGAATACAAGCGCGGATTTTTGACATGTCACTATCTTCACGCTTATTGCTAGGTCAAGGAATGAAAGAAGAATTGATAAATAGGGTCAGTTTCACAATCTCAGGGCGGTATGCAAGAACGTTAGTGAATGCTTAGTGAACCGAAAGTGTGGTCCTTAGCGCACTATCGCTCCACTTTTTAACCTATGATGACGCAGGCAAATCCACGCTAGTGTCCACTTAGCATCCACTTAGCATCCACTTAGTTACATTCTTGCCTACGGACCTTAGTACGCCTCAAATGCGCTGCTACTATATACTAAATACAAGACGACACCTACGAAGACCAGAATTGAATGGACCAGTTTCATATGCAAAACTTGTCCATTCCATTCGAGTGTAGGTAGGTATTATCTTGAATTTAGTGTAGCACCGCACTTGAGGCGTACTAAGTCTGGCTAAGAAACTGGCCCATAAGGCCACACAGCTAAATAGGAAATCAAAAATTTTACACCCTAGATTTTTGGTCTAGATCTTAATTATTGTCTACAGACATATTGACACAAACAGGGCCACCCATAGGATTCAGGGGGCTAGGGAAATTGAATTTTTGTGGAACTCTTTCACACACAAAAATTATCTTAGTGTTTAAATATTATGTGGATGAAAAAAACTATATGCATGGAAGAGTTAAAAAAAGTTTCCTTTAATTGCTAAGCTAGATTATTTTTATTTTTACAAAGCTCACGCAAAAATTTTCCTTTGTTGTACGTGTGTTGTGACTGTAGAAAACTTGTTCTTGTTAAATATAGCTGTTTCGTTAGCTGTAATAGCTAGGTAGCTGAAGAAGAAGACAGAGGACAGGTCGTATTGGCAGTCTAAAGTTCACTGATAAAAGTAATGGACCCGTCGTTAGACAAAAACACCTAATAATTATAATTACATTAGAGGGTTGGTGGTCTCTAGAAGTGGGACCCTGGGTAAAACTGCCCCATTTTTTCTCCCTTCCTCTCTGGGCGGCGGTGGATACAACTAGACTCGCTTTTAGAGAAATATGTCTGCTTTATACCTTCTACTTGATTTAAATATCTAATTACAGAAATAATTTTTCCCTTCTTGCTCTTTGATAATTGATTTTATTGTGACTTTATTGTGTGTGTCTATTGACAAAGTTTTAGTAATTAATTCCACTTTGACTTCTTATTTCATACCAGTAAATTAAATTTTCTAATGAAACGTTATTATAATAAAACGTAGGAAGTGATGCAAGCTACAAAATAAATAAACGGGACCAAACAATAGTAAATATTTTCTCATACAATATTTCAAATATTAAAAAATTGTCTGACTATCTTAAATAAACTTTACTCATTAAAATAAACATACTATTTTGATAAGTATCGAAAAAATCTACACATATATACATTTTGAGTAGCTTAGAAGAAATTTATATAAAAAAAAGTCCAGTTTTCAAAGTTACTCATCTACTCAAAACATTCATTAATATTAGAGCTACCCGCTTCGGTGGCCACGTGGTCTAGCACGCTTCTCTAATGTTATAGACTGCCGAAGACGGCAATATTGGGTTTAGATCCCAGTCGAGTGTATTGAGGGGGTTTTTCCTAAAAGGTTTTCCACCCTACCTCCACACAAATGCAGGTGTACTTTCTCTAAATTAAACCATCCTAATCCCTACCACATTAGCGTAATTAGTACATAGGCGTATAACCAGAAAGGGTAGTAAGACGCTATGCTAAAAATAACAATTTTAGAGCTGAAATAAAAATTATGATTGAACATGTCGATAAGACCATATAACATAAATATCAAGCTTAAATAGACTACATCAAGCTATTTGACTGTATGTACAGAATGTAAGACCCATATGTTTGAGATCGAGAGCAAATAAAATCACAATCTCTAGGTATTATATTTTCAAGATTATAATACTAAATAAACTCATTCTTTATAACCAAGGATCTGAAATATAAAGCAGTTAAATTTGATGTTCCTTTTGATTCTTCACTTTCCTTCAACAATCCAATTTTCAAAGAAAAAAAGATACAGCAGAATCCGATGAATTAACTGATCACCAATCCAATATAATGGGAACTATAAAGGATTAATCTCAAAAATACTGAGTAAATTAAAGTCTCCTGGCTTGTCACAACAAAGATTCAAAAATCTCGTTTACACAGGAAAATTTAAAAAACAAACATCGAAAAAACTTTTAAAATTATTGTCAAACTTCTATAAAACCATGGCCAGTTTACTGGATTTTTTTAAAAATTTTGTGCTTTTATTTTTGTGGTAGTTCCTAATGCCTTCCACCACTGACCCCTTAAATAAATAAACTAACCAATTTAAAATGTTACAACATATGAAATAAATTTTATAAATAATATGGGCTCTTCACAAATAATGAAGGTCCAGGGCCTCTAAATTCCGTTAAGACGGCCCTATTTGCGATGGTACATAAATTTACCATAAAACGAGTTTACATGATTTAGTTGTGATGGAAGCATGACAAAGATACTGCCGAAGTTCATAATAATTAATATCAGTAATTATTGCTAGTGTAATATGTTATGTAGTAGAATTCGAAGTGTGACATTTAAATGTTAGTAATCGAATATAGTTGTCAAACACGTAGACGTAACTGACTAGGAGTGGACTCACTTCTGATTCAGGCATATTGTAGTTGCCGCAATAGTTCTCTCTCTCGCTCCAACCTCCCAAGAAGACGATATGATGCAAAATAAATGGTATGGAACTCCACACGGACTTTCTCACTCCAGTGTTTAAAATTGGAGATATCTACTCAAAACTCGTAATATATGTGAAACGAAATAATATCCATTAGCAAACCCGAGAAAAAATTGCGCTATTCTTACGTTAAACATCTTTTGACTCCCGGATTTAAATTTTATAATTTTCTTTCTAAAGAATTAAAGTCCTCACTAGTATATTTGGACAAAAAAAAAAGGATCGATATTGGGTCCACAAGGGTCAATACCTCGTATTAAAACTTCGACTTTCGGTTAAAAATTTTGACATTTTATTTGGGGTTGCACACATTATGGTTATCGCATTTTTATTAAACTCCGCATTTATAAATTTAGTCCAATAAAAAAGGTAAATATTGACTATTTAGTATAATATGATAGAGAGAGATCATTGCTGTACAAACATTTCCCCTAAGATGTTAAATAAAAAAGAACATAAACTTTTTGAAAAACTTACTTATCTGCTTACTCTATGGAATTAGATGATTATTGCGTTAAAACTTTAGTAGTATTTCTGTACAACTAAAGCTCACAACATTGTATTGATAAATTTGCCAATATCTCAGAAACTATTGGTTTAATAAAGATATATTAGAAAAAAGTTTTTATTTTTAATAGTACTACAATTATTTTTCAATGATAAGTTTTTAGTATCTTAAATAGTTGTGGAGATAAGGAAATTTCCGCTTATGTAAGGTACCCTAAAAGTCATTTTCATAGGAAAATGAAATTAGCCATTTTGTTTATAATTTTAATCAAGGCATGGATACGAATTTTGATCAAAATCGATAGAGCCGATTTTGAGAAAAATGATTTTTTCTCTTTTCGCCCCTTATTAAACTAGTCTTAACTTTAAGTTTAAACAGACACACAGACATACGGCATTGCAAAAACTCTTTTTAGGGTCCGGGGGGTAATGAAACGTCGACTCCATCAACATCTCGGGCTAGATTTTTTATTACGGTCGTAATACTTGGCCTTTAGTGTTCGAAAAGTTACAAAAAAATTGCCTTTTGTTTGCAAATTATTGGTTTAAAAAAATACGTTTCAAATAATATATATGCATTATACATATTTGCAAAGATAAGTAATTCCATATCTCAAATAGTTTCGGAGATGTGATAAAAAATGATAATTTACGCATCAGACCGGAACCCTTAAAGTTATTTTTCCGAAAAAATGAGCGTAGCTATTTTGTTTATAATATCGATCAATGCTTAGAAATGAAATTTAATCAAAATCGATTTTTTTTCTCTTTTTACACTTCAGTAAACTACCCTTAATTTTTGGGTTAGATAAACAGTTCCAAAAACACCTCGGAGTAACCCTATTAAAACCCTATATACCAAGTTATAGCCCGATCGGTAAAATAGTTTAGGCTCTAGTCCAAGGTACAGCCAGACAGAGGGACAGACTGAAATTTAAAAACCATTTCTTCGGATTCGGGGGGTCATGAAACGTCGAAATTCATTAACATCTCGAGTTCGATTATTTTTTACGATCACAATACTTTCTCTATCTGTAAAATAGCGAGAAAGTAAAAATCTTAAGTATTATAATAGGTCTAATGTGAAAACTAAGATTTGATATTTTTTTTTAATTTTAAATTTAGATTATTTACCAACTTTTAGACCTTGAGCATCTTTCAGGACATAAGAATTTGTAGTCCGTCGCTTTTCAATAAATTATTACTATTAAATTATGCAATTGGATTATTAGCATCAAGTGGAGAAGTTTTCAAGATATATATTAAAAAGGTAAACATTTTTAATGATAAATAAATAGTTAAATGTCTTAACCTTAACTTGATTTACATACAAATATAATATAGGTCTGTATGTTTTGAATAATAGAAATATTTATAAGGGTATAAGTACTGTACATACAATAAAGAGTGTAGTTAGATATTTTTTAAACATAAAGAGGAATGGTCTAACATTTTTGCGTTAGAGACAAATATTTTAAAAATTAAGACATTTATATCAACGTGTACTCTAAAGATCTAGTTTCTTCCTAGTAATCGTTCGGTTTTAATCGTCACCCTGGAAAACCAAACTTTATATGGTTAACATTTACACAAATCTCCCATTGATACGAGTAATGGTTAATTAAATATCTTTTAAAATAAGTTATATTAACTAACCTTGTGGCCTCTAGGAAATCGAAATTTTATGGCTACGTATGAACATAAGGTTACCATTAAAATTTATTCCGTAACACCTCCATCCAATCCTTAACATGACACCCAACCAATCCATATTGTCAATTTTTTAAAATTAAGTAAACTGGAAACTTTAATTAAAAACTATCTAATTCTGAAGATAAAAAAGTGAAAACTCCTTATAGACTATATTTTAGTCTAAATTTTATAAATAATTCCAGATCAACTTAGTACACGTCTTATTTTTATTTTTTATATTCATTACACAATTTTAATTTTTGTGCTAAATAAATTAACCTTAGAATGATATAATTTAATTATTTCCTGTTGTTGACTAATCTTAGTGAGGATCTGTTTTAACTTTACCAATTGGTATTTTGTTTTTCTACCCGGATATTTTGTTCGTCATTAACTGTCAAATGCGTGGAGAATTTTAACGATAGTTTTATTGTTGTGCTAAATAAATTTGCCTTAGATTGATATAATTTAATTATTTCCTGTTGTTGACCGAACGTAGTGAGTTTCTGTTTTAACTTTACCATTTGTTATATCGTTTAAATCCCTATGTCCGGTTATTTATAAGGAGATAATTTTTAAGTGCATGGGCCAATTTTAAAGAAATTTGTCAGGAACATTCTTTTAAACTAAGCTAAGCAACGTAGTTTCTCGAGTGAATTTCAAATTCTAAGCATATTGATTACCTAGGGCGTATTTTTTGAAATTTAGACATCTATTGCGAGACTGACGTCTTAAATCACGTGAGCAGAGGTTATTCTTTATGCATGTAATGTACTACGAATAAAAGTATTCAATTGTTTTCTCTTTAACTAGATCAGAAAAGAAAAATATAAAGGTAAAATCCAAGGAAGAATAAGTTAGTGTAGGTGATATTTCAACTTAGAATCCAAAGAGAAATATTAATACTGTAGTAACGGTAAGACATGATTCTTAAAATGATGCACTTAACATTTTTATTTTCTCTCGACCCCTAGGAGAAAAATTATTATGATCGTCAAAAAATAGAACTCTAGATTTTGATAAATGTCGTTTCATGACCTCCTAAAACCCAAAAAGTGGTTTTTGTAATGCCATCTCTCTGTACTTCAGGCTAGAGCGAAAATATTTTACCGATTTGGCTAAAACTTGATATCTGGGTTTTTTACAAGGTCCCCCCTCCCCCTAGGGTTTTTGGAATTAGATATCCAACAAAAATTTAAGGGTAGTTTAGTGAAGGGTAAAAAGAGAAAGACATATTTTTTCTCAAAATCCTCTCTAACGATTTTTAATTTTATATCTAAACACTTTTTATCATTATAAACAAGATGGCAATTCTTATTTTCTCGTGAAAATTACTTTTATGGTAGTTTACATGGGGGAAGATTTCCAATTTTCATAATTTCTCCGCAACTATTTGAGATAGGAAATAACTTCTCAAAGTAAAGTTGTAGTACTATTAAGATACAAATCTTTTATTTGAAATATATTTTATAAAACCAATAATTTCTGAAATATAAGCATATATATGTATTTATATATATACTTTTTATTTCAGGTCTTTGAAAATGAATTTGATTCCCATGCTATTTTGTGGACAAAGATGTTTATCTTTTCTCAATTTTTTTTGTAACATTGCTCCTAGTTCCTAATGTCATAGAGTAAGTAACAGTGAATGTTATTTCATTTATAATATTTGGTGTTGTATTTTCTACACAATGTATAGACCTATTATTTCGTTTAACAAATCTTACGAGCTTTTAGTAAATGTCGATAAAAGCAGGAGAAAATCTGTGTGAGCAAGTTCTACAATTCACAGTATTAGACTATTCGTTCTAGCCTTTTTCCTAAATAAATTAATTCTGATTTAAATATTAATGTAAAGTAGTTGTGATGCGTGGCCTTATGTTAGGGCAGATTTACTTGTTTGAAAATAAAAGTCCTATATAAAAGTGTTCATTTGTTGCGTTGGTAGTATAGCTACTTGTAATAATTAATGCATCATTCTTTCCAAAATCAAAATATTAAAATAATGATTTCATAACATACGCATTGGTGGGCATGTGATTCAAACATTTAGCTCATCAAGCTAGTTGAGAGGGACGAGCTTTGAATCCCGGTTGCGTGTACTAATGATGTTTCTTTCTGTATGGTTTATCACTCTCCCCCAAAGCCAATTCTGGTTATTTCTTTTAAAATCCAACATCCTTGTCCCCATCCAATTAGTATAGTTATATGCGAATATTCTGGATGGGTAGTACTGTAAGACGTTGTGCACGTAAATTAGGATCAAAGTGAATAAGTCTATACTTAGTATTCATTCGAGCTATCCGAGTTTAAACACACTAAATAAGATAGGAATGTGGAAGGGGCAATTAATAAGGAATGTACCCACGTTTTTGTAAAGGCAAAAGGGTGGGGGAGGGGGGAAGATAGGAAAAACCTTTGAGTACATCCAACCAGAATTCGATCCTCGATGTTCCTGTAAATGGCAAACCAAACCAGACGATCGAAGTGAGGTCATCCTTCAACGTTCTCACCACTGAGGGTAGAATCTTTTTAAAAATAATACTTACCTGATTTTCAAGGAAAATAAAACAATAGAAACAAAACCACTTAAACAGAATTCCCAGTAGCGTAAACAAAATCAAGGTATACGACTTCTAAACCAATAAGGAATGGGTTGATGACTTTTATAAAACCACGCCTACCGCACATCTCGTTCGACCAATAGGAGTATTCATTTATTTGAAGGAGTATTATATTTTTATGATTATGGCTTTCAAGTTTAACTACAGGTTATTGGTGTAATTAATAATTTGCTCTCGTGGAGAAGGTTGCGAAACTTTTAAATTCCACTGAATTTTAAATTTGTGTTGATGTGGATTATAAATTCTTATTTTTACTGTTGAACAGATCGCTTGATCAAGCGGGATTTTTATCGTCTTAAATGGCACATTTATTTTGAACACTAAATCTCTCTTATTTATCCTGATATCGTATCCAATTAATACTACTAATATATCAAGGTAACTCTTTCAAAGATATAGTCCAATTTTCACAGAACGTGCCTTATCTTACAACTAGAAAATGTACTTGATCTACCTTAAAGTAATCATACTTCAAGTCATGTGATCTGAAGCTGACACATTTAATAAATATTATCGAAACCTATAAAATAACATAAATAATATAATATAATATTATTAATATTTACCGTAAAAATATATGCTGTTATTTTTTAAAAAGACCTTCCTATTAAAATTGTACTGTTGCTATGACAATGTTTCACCATTCTCGACCATAGGTAAGACATTATGTTATTTAAATGCACACTATCAAATTATCACCAAACGTTACATGTTTGTATTCCACATTATTCTTTAAATTATTAAACTTTTCTATCTATATAATTATATTTTATCCAATCGTTTGTACACAACTGTTATTTAATTGGCTTAATCTGTCGGTAATATAGGTGAAGGCCAGTTAGAAAAACGCACCCGCATTAGCAAGCACGTAACATGAAAATACTTTCTGTTTGGAGGGGGTATCATTTCTGACGAAAGCATAGTAATTTGTTTAAAGTAAAACACATATTTTATCACTGATAACTATCTATTTTAAATGTGTACACATCGCATTACATTAAAAATATATATTAAATGTCAAAATAATATTCTTTAGCCATTAAAAATATATATATATATATATTAAATGGCAAAAGAATATTCTTTAGCCATGTAAAGAAAAACAATTTACAGTTTTATTTTACTAGGCTGTAACATAAAAGTTTCTATAATTTTATCAATGTCTACGTCTACTGGTTTCCTATTTATTGACATCCGTTTTAACCATGTATTTCTTGTTCCATTCGGTTTCAAGAATAGGTTTGTATGCGTTTCAGTGTAGAAAAAGACATATCTGCAGAATGACCCACTCATTTTAGCATCACCGTCATAGCCATGTCATAAATTGTTCTTAAGATCAATATCTAATCCATGAAGTTACTTTATAAGAATGTAAATTTATTTGACAGTTTTGCTAGCAAATTTTAAAAAAGGTCTTCTGTGATATTTATAGTTTCTTGGTCCAAATATCTAATACACAATGAAAATTTTTCTGTATCAGTAATGCACGAAGTTTCTTCAGCTAAAATTGAGAAGAATCGAACTGAATAAACTTTACTCAAAATTTGTCATTGAATTTGTTCCCCAATAAATGAAATAATTTAGTTCTGTGTGAATGGACCTTTGTATAACGCATTTCCACCAGCGATCTTTATGTGACCCAAACGTTCTTGGTCTCCTCCTCGAGCCAGATATCTCAATAAAACCCGATCCCGTAACTTCCTGACGTGTCATGTGATGGGTTCCGTCACCCCCCTCAAGTGATCCCCTACTGGCAATGAACCACCACAAACATATTTTATCCCCCATTCCAACACAAAGGTAAATAGAAATATTATTTTTAAAGGCCGTTTATTGTTAATACATATTTAATTACAAATAAAAAACCTAAATTTCCTGGGTGATGGAGCGGCGGGTATTAATCTGTGTGAACATTAATGAAAACGGACAAAACCCTAAACTGTGAATATTTATCGAACCAGTACTAGCCAATGCGATACGCCAATATGTATGCTACCTTTATTGAAGCCATTTAAAAGTAGAGGAGATGGGGGTATTACCATAGCTGCTCATATGTTGTGTCACAAATATGTATGTTACCTTTATTGAAGCCATTTAAAAATAGAGGAGATGCGGGTATTACCATAGCTGCTCATATGTTTTGTCACAATTTATTGTTAACTATTTCAACTATTACAGATTCGACAGATCAACTGATGGTTTTGTGAGAGACGATTGTTTGTTTGCCGTTACAAAAACATTTGAAGGCTAGTGTTTATCATGCTATATATCTTTACTCTACTGTTCTTATTAATTTTAATCAAATCATTAGGTTAAGGCTCACTCATGCCTATCTTTGAGTTAAAACATTATTTTACTGTAAATTTTATTATAATCTAACAAAAAATGTTGTTTTCCAAAATGGCGAGTCGGGCAATAAGGAATACTAATACCCGCACATTTTTCAAGTATTTGGCAAGTGATTAATTTTGTCAACGTAAGTTTAGACATTTTTCCTAACACCCAAGAAATCTATTAAGAGAACAATGTAACCTGATACAATATTTTAGTCTATTATATTTTAATAATTCCTTATTAATACTGATTTATTAAATAGTTATTTTTATAATGTATTATTTAAACGATATTATTATTATTATTTTATTGTTTTACACATAATTTTTTGCATTTTTTTTTACACTTTCTAATGAAACATTTGTTAGTTTTAGTAAATATAATTAATTTTTTATATAAAATGTGTAGTATTCCACATTGCCCTCCCTATTTCATATTGCCCTCATTTGCTCCAAATCTCTTTTAAGTGCTCCTATAGAACATTCAAAGTTATTAATTTTGCTTTAAACACAAAAAATAATTAAAAACATAGTAACTATAAGTTTAATATATAACTCAATGACAAAATGGGAAAAAACGCTTTGATATTAATGAAAAAGTAAATAAATAAATAAATGATATTATTATTATGATTATTCTAGTAGTAGTCTGCCAGTACTGTAATAATACAACTCCATAAAAATCCTATTTTTGACATCGTTTAGTGTGTCCCGTTCATGACTGAGCTTACCCAAAAGTTATTGTCACGCTTCGCCACTTCGCCCGTCGGTATCAAATAATATCTACCTTCTAGCCATGCTACACCAACATTTTTGCACGCCCATATATATGGTAGTAAGAACATGGTAGGAAGTAACTGACGGCTATAAAACAAAATTTCTAGCAATCACGCGAATTTCGCGTGGGTTATTGCCGAACAAGAAAGGCTTGATGGGACTTGTAACTCTTTTATTTACTGAGAAACTCTTTAATGATGTTGAAACTCTTTAATGATGTTCAAACTCTTTAACAATGTTGT
>CABFWB010007525.1:0-24149 GCA_902151455.1 Timema bartmani
TATGAACTTAATCCTTGCATGAGTTAGAAGGTTTTAATTAATCAATATATGTTTTTTCTCCAATAGGGCCTAACTGCAAAAAAAACTATTATAATTGTTAATCTTTGTTTGTTTGTTCCAGGTCTCCAAACGTCACAACCAGATGACTGCGGAAAGGGAGTCGTGTGGCCTTGGATCTATTATCCCCATGAGTTGCCGAACACGAGCTGAGGCCTTTGCCCGAAGGCTTGAGAGCAAACTCAATTCCTTGGGTCGATCTGGGACTGGACTTGATGATTCTTCTGATGAGAACAGCTGGATCGGTCATAAACCTTCTGTCACCAGCTGCCAACCGAAGCTTAGTTCTTCTTCAGACTCAGACATTTTCTTCGATTTCGATTTTGAGCCCCCAGGAAGTCCGGAGGAAGAAGTTGTGGTAACGGAAGTCGTAGGTATGTTAGTTAACAAACCACAAAAAGATCTTAAAAACGATGAAGACTCTTGTAATTGCCCGTCACTACCACAAGACACTGATTCTGGCTCTATAGTTTCTTTTTCAACAACTGAAGGTACTTCCCCAACTAGCGATGATAGTTCAGATGCTGTATATTATGATCCTGAGGGCTCTGATACAGAATGTTCGAGATCATCCAGGTTTTCTGAAGATACTGATGTTTGCCTTCCGAGTGATCGAAAGCAAAGACACAAACGCCCTTGGTCTCAGAGGAATGGAGAATCATCAACAGATAAAGCACACGCCAATTTATACAACGGTTATTTAAAGCAAGAAGGAGCTTGTCATATAGAGCAGAAGTTCCATCCTGAAGAAAGATCTCTTCAACACAAAGCACACGACATACATAAAAAGCCCGTCGATCAATTCACCCAAAAAAATAAGTCTGATCCAGTATCAGGATCCATTAATGTTTTGAAAGAAACTAGCTCCTCAGCGCTACTAAACGGTGAAATTGCGAACGAATGTTTCCATTCGGACAGAAGGGAAGAAACCAAATTAGAAATTCATGAAAACCACAACAATGACGAATCATCACGTAATTCTAACTCAATCCAAAAATCATTAATGAATATTCGGTGTTATCCATTTAAAGATGGGAGTGCAAACACAATAAAAACCGATACCAATCATCATACAGCTGAAACAACTCATGGGGAACAAGACAGTGATGAAGACAGTTTGGCTCTTTATATTGAGGAAAGTTTAACTACATCCATACAAAGTACCATCCTTGAACGTCCTCACGTTAAAATAGCAATGCCAAATGTATCAACACATGAATCTGCATTGGAATTTTCCTCAAATGACACCCATCCCCATACAACCGAGACAACTCAGGAGGCAAAAGGTAGTGAGGAAGAAGATTTGGCTTCCAACATTGAGGAATGCTTAGCTAAATCCGTACAGAAGACCGTCATAGATATTCCTGACGTTCATCAAATATTTCCAAATATCTCCTCATATGAACCTCCACTGAAATCTTCGGCTACTTCTAAAATCGCAGGAGATTTTAATGAATATTTGCCTAGCACTTACACATGCACCAAAGTTGATAAAGAGGAAAGTTCTATTGAAAATGAATCCACACGCATCCTAACAAATACCTCTGAGGAAAGTTATTGCAGCTCCTTCACTCGTCCAACTAATCTCCTTATCGACTGTGCAGCCTTGAGTCAAACTATTGAACCGCTTTCCCAAGTTGTTCCAGTCCCACCTCCTTCAAAAAATGAAGTTATATCAAACATCAAAACCATTATATCTTCACCGACTGAAACAAGTGAGAGGGAATGCGAAATAAGCATTTCAACTAATGAAGATGACGATTATATTGACGACGATGAACGACCACAACGATTAAGGCGATGTTCCTCTTTGAAAAGTGGAAAGACTCCTCCTGGAACACCAGGGAATAAGAAGATTGTACGCTTCGCTGATGTTTTAGGTCTTGACTTGGCTGACGTGAGAACATTTTTGGATGAAATCCCCAAAGTTCCAAAGTCTGCTTACCAAGATTTGGAAGATGTAGATTTATCTCTTGGATCAGACCAGTCTCCAAATGTCGTATCAAAGTATGTATCTAAAGTGACTCCTTTATCTTCAGCGGTCAAACCTGAGAAATGCCTGGTTCCTTTGTTCCAACAGCCAGGGGGACAGACAGATTTTTTGGACCGTGTTCGCGACAGAAAGGTTTGTCTAGAGAACGCGGTAGTTGTCGACTCGACTACTTTCAGTATATCCGGAACTATTCGCGTCAGGAATCTCGACTTCCATAAGAGTGTTCACGTCAGATACTCCTTGGATGGATGGAAAACCTTCTCTGATCTTCAAGCAACTTATGTCCCGAACTCCTGTGATGGCTTTTCTGACAAGTTTACTTTCCAAATGTACGCGCACACACTAGGTTTAGGTGGGAGACTAGAGTTTGCTCTCCGATTTCAATGCCGAGGTATTCAGTACTGGGACAACAATCTTGGAGCAAACTACGTCTTCCAGTGCCTGCCTCCCGTTTCATCATCCATCCCGAGTCTCCCCATGATCAGCCCGATGGAAGAAACTTGGAGCACATCGTTCTACTGACGGTAGTTTGATTTACCCATTTGCCTTTTGAGTGCAGTGGTAATGGCTAAACCATTGTCATTTGGGGAAAATATGATAGGTGACAATTAAGCAAAACTTTAAAATACCGGAGCGACTAAAACTTCAATTCCATTGGTATGTCAAAACTTTAAACTTACATTTTAGTTATTTTCACACTTTTGGATAAACAAAAATATATTTATGTTTGATAAAACACATTAATCTAAATTAATATTGATTCATTTTGTATATATTTATTTTATAATACATTTAGTAGTATTTAGAAATCCAAGGCTGTTTAGAATATATTTTAAAATATACGTGTCAAATAGTTATATACAAGGTTTATCCTTAAACAAACTTTATAGTATAAAACAGAATAGTAAGGTTTTTATAATTAATTATTAGGAAATTATTCCCTTGAAACTAATAAAGCAATTAACTTTGTTCTAGCTACAATCTTAAACATATTTGTAAGTATAAGTTTAGACAGTTTTAATTTCTTTTAGATAAACTAAATATTTACAATATATTTTTATAGAATTTCTTTTCTTTGCTGGAATGAAATGTAGATATTCATGTCACTGGTCTATATTATTTTAGGGTAGCCAAACAGTTTTATTGGTGATAGCAATATTACTTGAGGGTTACATAATAACAATCATTTGTTTACTATATAATCACGTTGATAGCATAAAATATGTTTACTAACAATGGGAGCCCTAGGAATAATTTCTCTGCAAACAATATAATAATAAAGTTTTACTGACGTATAATTGTACTTTTTAAAATGTGTTTTAACAATACTATCACTGTACAAACAAGAATTTTTTCCTGAAAATACATGCGAAACGCAACATTTCAAGCAATATTTATATTTTAAAGCCTTTCTCATTTATATTATTTTAATATCATGCCATTTAAAGCATGGGGAATTGAATTCATGTTCAATAAAGTGTAATTTTATAAATATTAAGTGTTCCTATAGTATTTTGGTAAGCTCTCATATGTATATATTATTTAACTGTCATTGTTTAGTTGTATAGCTGATATTAGACATTTCTTCAGGTTCATTTTGAAGGGGCCATGTTTCATTGGTGTGTGAGTGTATGGAACCTTTACAAAGCGATCGGCATTTTAAAATCAACAGTTTCACTCTTGGGAAGGAGTGCTCTCATACCAAAATGTACTAGCTATTCAAGAGGGGACTGATTTGCAATTTTGGTTTAGTAATAACATTTTATGTGCTATTAGAATATCTAAAGTGTCATTTAGATGATTGTTTGATAGCTTCAAATTTTAGTCTTTAAAGTAGATCCCATATTTAGATACATTTTAAGAAATAGTTGACTTTTAAAATAAATAAGCTCTTAAGGATAAAATATTTTTTACTGGAGAGTATCGCTAAAATACATGACTCGCTATATATCAGCCATTTTATGATTAAAATCTTATACATGATATTATTTAAATTATTTTTTAAGTAAGACAATACATTTTTTTTAGCACTGCCTCTTACTAATACCCCAAGTTTAGAAATTCGTGATAGTTAACTCAAGTTTAAACGAATATGTAGTTGCCCAAATGTTTAGATCACTAAACATGGTTGTTTTGAACTTTTTCTAAAACTCTTTGACGTTACTTTCTGTTGCACGCGTCATCTTGAGAGAAACTTAGCTCTTCTTCAGATCGGACTTTATTAGAAAGAAAGAAAGAAAAATACTTTTAAACAATAATTCAGTGTAGCCAGTTATTCTGCAACAACTATAATATACAGGCTTGTGAAACTATCAGGCATGGAATGTAAAGTATAGTTAAATAAAACAAGTTCGACTTCACCGTAGCTTGGGAATAAAACCAGGTTACACACATATTCATAACTAAACATGGGACGGAGTGCGTTTCGCAGCTGGTATTACCGTGAATAATGACAATGACTTGCTCATTTAAATTGCGAAGCTTCTGTCACAGTGATAATTGATTAAATAACGGATTCAATTAAATACGCGAAGTTTGTGTCACAATGATTAAATAATGAACTCGATTGAATTGTGAAGTTTGTGTTATCTTGACTAATGATTAAATAACGGATTCAATTAAATTGTGAAGTTTGTGTCACAATGATTAAATAATGAGCTCTATTGAATTGTGAAGTTTGTGTTATCTTGACTAATGATTAAATAACGGATTCAATTAAATTGCGAAGTTTGTGTCACAATGGAATATCGGAATCTGGTAAATTGCACGGCTGGTGCAGCCATACTTAACTCGGTTTTATTCACAGGTTATTATATACTTATTAATGTAAAAATGAAGTTGTTGATCAAATATTATTTTTGAAAAAATTTATAGTTGGCTCAAAATAGGACTATTTATAAAGCAATTTGTTAGTACAAATTAATTAACACCTAGACCTGAATTATCTTCCAAGTGTCTCGACTCTTAACATCATCGCATCCCCCTTCAAGTTAAGTTATTATAGCTCTTGTAATCAAACTAAATATGTACTTTGTTTACCATACACATTGGATGCACGAATATTGACCGAATTACAGCTATTTGTTTCATGTATTTAGCGATCTAGTGTAGAGTGAAGCTAGATTGTATTGTGTTGTATCGCTTACAGATTGCGAGTTATTCATTATTGACTATTAGTGTCCATATCATTGTATGAGGGTTAGCACGTACACTTCTCTACGAAATAAGTAAAACTATTATCTAAATGGACTTGTGATCACTAGAAAGTTTTATATCTGAAAGTTAATGCATATGTTCTGTATGCATCTTAAATTGACACAACAATACCTCAAACAGTTTAATATAGATTACTCGATTTTAATTGGAAAAAAACTTTACCATTGTGTAGTTTTTGTTTCAATATAATTCGAACCAAACATAATATTGTATCATTTTAATTATGATTTCTATAAACAAATATTGTTTTAAATCCAATTGCAGCTATAATAGTATCAACCCAATATTTGAATTGTAAATGTTGTAGATCAAATTAAGTCTCAGGATCAAAAACGCCTAGAGCATGAAAACTCACTCTCACTATAGCCATATTAAAATATTAGATAGTCTTTTATTATTAATCAATGTGTGTTGTGTTTTTATAGCTATTTTCTTGGTTCACGTTTACATTTGGAATGTGTCTGTGTGTAGCTTGGGGCTGGCAGCTAATGGAAGCTAAAACAAAGTTACAATTGACGACTGTCAGGATGAAATATTCTGACTCTATCAGAATAGTGAGCGTTTGAAGAAGGGAAATATGGCAGTTACACTAGTAATAGCGTTTATGTGTGTAACAATAATTTTATTTTGACAAGCCTAAAAACTCAGCATCAAACCTCGATATTCCGGACAAAATGGGGAGGGGTGAGATAGCCCCTATTAATGAAAGTAACAAATAAACAACAAGGGAATTTTTAGAAAATCATACAAATAATGCAGCAGAGAAATGTTCGTTTATTTAGTGAATTATACAGAATGTTAGCTACAAAAGTGTAATACGATTTAAAAATGAATCAAACCGGAAGTGAACAAGTATTGAAGCAGCTTGGTTGCCTATAATATACTGATAAGTTTTTTTTTAAAAACCTGTCTGTAGTCCGTATTAAGTGAAATCCGAATTAACGAGGTCCGGATTATCAGGTTTTGCTGAATTTGTGTATAGAAGCGGAGATTAAATGTCGACAAATAGTCTTTTATTTGTGAGAATGTAAATTGTTAATTTAAAATGGATTGTAAATTTTTGGGAAACAGATTTGTGTCTATTTTTTTTAATGTTGATAACAATGTTGAACACTTAACCTAGGCCTACCTTGTCCAGACAGTCTTCAACAGAGCTTCCATATTAGTGAATGACTAAACTTGAATTGTACCTGATGTTGGAGGATTGACTGCGTACAGTCACGATCATAAACATTGCCTATGTGTCAAATGGAAGCACTGACACATTATGACCGTGGCTGTACCTAGCAGAAATATATAATATATTCTTGTTTAAGCTGTAGAATATGATATATCATAATTACTTTAGATCTATTTTATGTACCTCTTCCTGTTCTGTTGGTGTACTATAATTACACTATTTTAGGTTGGAAATAATGTAGAACTTAATAAAACTGTTTTGTTATTATAGTGTGTGTTTTTTTATGCATTGATGTCCTTAATCTTAAGGATAGTAGCACTTGGAAACATTGTTTGCCAACATGTTGTTCTTGTTTCGGAAAGGTTTGTAGCGCATAGCTGTAGTGACTATTTTGTACCTGTGTAGTGAGTGTACCCACCTCTGTAACTGGAATGTGGAAAGAGGGGGTGGGGGCGCACAGGTGCAAATAGTCANTTTTTCTATCTGAAAATAATATCTGAAAAGATATAGTATCCTTAAACCTTTCATAAAAATGACGATCCAAGAAGGATTAAGGCTAAAACCATACAAGTATTTTAGATATGAAGATAGATCTTTAGATGTCAGATATCCTTATGAATGCTTCACTTGAATAGGAAGAGTTTTTACCAGATTCATACAATTCACAATGATCTGGTCAGAACTCACTCACTTTACAGTCCTTCAGAGAGTATGCAATACGTAAACAGGAATATTTCAATCTGTTGGACCATTCACTGGATGTACCAACCAAACAGAACCAGCCGGACATGTATGTACCATATAGCTTATACAAGACGGATAGCTTCCTACCACAGATGTTGATATAATGGATGAAGAATGTCCAATGGATATGGTGGTTTGAAGAATGTAATCATCGTTATAGAAGTACTCGTCATAGCTGTCGAACGAGGAAACACTTAGAGCATTATACATGTCGTCCTAAGTCTATGTCGGATAACATTGTTTACGCTAACGTTTCTTCGTTTCACCGGCTGTAGTCTTCTTAGCGCAACAACTGGCTCTCTAGGTGAAGGGTTAGTAATTTAGCTCTAGCATCCGCTCCGTCTTGACCGCTGCAGAAACATAGCAGTGGTTCGTAATCCATAACTAGTAGTTTCACGCTGCACGCTTGGTTTAGTCGCAGATGAAGTTTGTTGAAGTTTTGTGAGCACGGAACTCTACAAGGGACACTTACTACCTTACAAGGTAAACGATGGATGCTTGTTCATCGAATATTTGTTCTTGATACATCACTCGTTGATCAGAACCGTTGATTGAACTCGACTCATGTGCTGAACAAAAACAAATATTCTAACTGTCTTTCACACTAAAACACCAAATAACTTTGTTTTGAAAAGTGTTGGAGGGAAGTGGTTAAAACTAGACGCACTCTTTAAGATAATTGTAAAAGATTTCTCATAACATACCTAAAACATTTGGTCCATACATACAAAAACAATTTTCTAAGACTTTATTTTCGTTGATTACATAAAATATTTACGAACCAAGAATAAAAACAATAAACATGTGAGTGCGCTTAATTTAGTATTGACTACTTCGCTGGCTATTTCATTACTCATCATTATTTAAATACAAGATATTTTATTACATTAAAGATGAAAGCCTCATCCATGTGGATTGGACAGAAAAGCGTGTGTCGTGTAAAATAAACACAAGTCGGGAGAGAGCCCATAGATTGTTGTAAACAAGTAAATATACAACCAGTGTTTACACAGGCCGTGCGTGTTATTGAAATAATTCCTCCGCGGCTTCTTGGTCAGAGGGAATCCTAACCGCAAGAAGGTAGTCTGATAGATCACGTAACATTGTAAACAGTAGACAATCGCATGTCACACTGTGACGGAACAAACAGGTCACGGGTTTACAAGGAAATGGTCGTTGTTTTTGCACCCCTTAGGGCTATACGCTTATGTACTAATTACAACAAGCTGTTAGGGATGAGGATGGATGAATTCAGTGAAAGTATACCCGCATTTGCGTGGAGAGAAAGAGAGAGTGGAAAACCATTTAGGAAAAAAACCCCTCAGTAAATTCAACCGGGACTCGAACCCATATCTCCCTGTCATTGTCATTCCATCCTTAGACCATGTGGCCAGCGAAGCTGGTGTGGTAATCTATTGTTATATAAGGGGAGGGTGTTGAAACATTATATGTAGGCCTACTCAGTACTCATGTTTTGCAGGAGAGAAAAATAATACTTAGATAATATAATATATTTTATTAATTTTAAATTAAACCCACTTAGGATTAATCTAAGAAAGTTGCCCAGTAATATAGATCCACAGGCTTAGTTAAATTTAAAACAAATCTTCAAAACGAGGTTTAAGAAACATTAATATTACAAGCATTAGTGATATAAACGAAATCACAATAATAGTTTAATGTAATTTATTTAAATTTATCTATAATGTACAATTAAATCCAGCCACATCCGGCCCTATTGTCTATTGGTCAGTGGACCTGGCTACGAATCTTGGGGTTCCAGGTTCGATTTCCGGCTGGTATCTTGGGTATTTTTCCTTAAGAGAAATTATCCAAACAGTCACCAGGGGTTGGTAAATTAGGCTTAAGCTAGGTTCTCACCCCTCCATATTCACTGCGGGTACGTATAGACCTTGCGTGTAGACAACCTCCATAGGTCTACCCTGGGCAACACACTGTGAGGCTAATAGTCTACATACAGTATACCTACTATGTTGTACCCTGAGTAACACTCTGTGAGGCTAATAGTCTATATACAGACAACCTCCTATGTTGTACCCTGAGTAACACTCTGTGAGGCTAATAGTCTATATACAGGATACCTCCTATGTTGTACCCTGAGTAACACTCTGTGAGGCTAATAGTCTATATACAGGAGACCAAACTGGATGTTATGTCCCTCCCGGTCATATATGCCATACGTAAAAAAAAAAAAAAATCAAGCCCCAAGAATTTGGTTCCACTAAATATAAGTGAGACATCTTCAAAAGGAAGGGCAAGAATGATTATAAATATAACTTAAATATAACTTGAACTTAGTTTGGTTTTGTTTATATAATGAGTTCTGGTACTTTAAATAAGCTTTTTTGCTCTTTCTTTTGAAAGTTTGTGTGAGTGTGTGTGTGTGTGTGTGTGTGTGTGCACGCGCGTGCGCACTACAATGGCTAAACGAGAGGAACATTTTATATATCTCACTGTCCTCACTTTTATTATCAGTGCCAAAAACTGGTTTACAAGTTACGGCGGTATATTTTCACATAAGTCTTCATCGCCAAAACAACTATACATTTCTGTACAAAGAAACGAATTAAAGGTACACTTGCAACAATTACTTACACATTTTTCAAGAGGACAGTTGAGCTTAATGAGTTCTAGTACAGTATGGGCTGGAGGAGCACAGCAAGCAACAGGTACTAGATAGTAGTATTCACGCTGCCACCAAAAATAAGTTGGATTTGACTTGTTTTTCCAAGGTTTGCAGAAGGTTGGCATCAGCGGCAATGAAGGGCTTCCAAAAACTTCACTTCTCTTTTTTATTAACTGATTCGGTTACATATGCCAATAAGGCCTTCTACTTTCATTCTGCCCAACTTGATGTATATGGGTGTGAGGGGAACGCTTCGCTTCTTTCTTCCATTTCTAGTGATGAAGTTTATATCTTTTGTCGGATAAAAACACTTGCTTAACGCTAGGACTAACATATATGTGTCAGGAGAGTGTATGTCCAGCCGAGTTGCTCCTCTTTTTGTAGCTTCTTTTGCGTGTAGTATTATTTACTGTCAGCTTCTTCATGTGAGCTACTCATTGATGTCTTATATTCATTAGTCTCTTAGCATCGTGCAAAATCTATATTGTGGTTTGCTACTTTAGAATTTTCCAAGAACCTTTCTGCTAGAAAACTAGACTTCCTCATCCTTGGTTTTTTCACGAGAAAGAAGTTTCTGCCTGGTTATAAAGTGGATAGCAGTTTCAGGCTGTATTCGGTAGTGTGCCATTTGAGTCTGCCCTTGGTATTGTTCCCCAGTGAACTTCTTTAGTGAATCTTCAATGTATGAGTCAAAAATCAAACGAAGGCAACTTTACATTTCACACTTCTTGTGTATCCGGTCGATAAGGTGGCTATCAAGATTTTAGCAAGTCTTGATTGTTGGTGGCCTGTAAGAGTTTGTAGTTTTGCCATATCCTCTATAATAGCAACACGAGTAATTGATTATTCAGTTTCCATGATTTAATCCCCATCTGCAGGTATGTTCTTGTCCTGAGTTGTTTCAAGTAGAGGCTCTAGGAGCTACCAAATTTTGCTCTTGACAGGGCAGTGAAACATTGTACCATCTGGAGCAAACGTTAATCGAGGTATAACTGAATGCTCGTAATTGCTTATGATGTCTTGTAAATCAACCTGAGGGCATGACCTAGCAACAATAATAATTCGGGGACAAAAAGTGATTTATCCTGTTTCAGTTCTAATATGGTGTCTTTGATTTTTCATACGAGAATTTGTCAATGCTTGTTTACAAATCTGCAGATTCATTTTCTTCACTGGGTTCCATAGATTGACTTGACCTATCAATATACGTTCCTTTGTAAACTTAGTAAACTCCCTTTGCCAGATTGCTGCCATGTTGGCCATTTCTTCCTTTATCTTCTTTTGCATTACGAACTTTGTTTTGTTGTTTACCAGCTCACTTCTACTATGTGTAAATGGGCTACCAGCTCTATGAAGTGATTTAATAAGAGCACCATATACATTCTTGCTTTGCCTTGCTGGCTGCCTTAGTCAGCTCATGATGTATTTTTTGATCCCACTAATTTATTTATTTTTTCCTTCTACAAGTCTTGTAAGCCAGGGAAGTATATGAAAAAGCACCCCCTTGTATTTTCATTCAGTGTTATTCCAAAAATAACTAACTCTAAAGCTTCATCTGCGCTCAAACTAGTAAGAGGAACCTGTGCCTTACTAAGCAATCCAGTTACCCTTTTCAAATTGTTCCCACGTCTCAGGATCTGTAGCTCTTAGTATTCCTGTGCCGGCTTGAAAAATCTTTAACCCACCTTAATAAGATCCAAACAACTTGGCTAAGAAGGCACTATCCAACACCTTCTAATAGTGTATCAAACTCACCTTGTTTTCTGTGTTGACCATCTCGCTAACCGCGTAGCCCTACATCGTCGGAGTCAACGTAAAGAAAGAAGAGATAGAGATAGAATGGGACTGTTTGTCAACCAACTAGTTTACCGGGAGTCTCGAACCTCCTGGACGGTCATAGCGTTAGGTTGTTCCAACAAATAAAAACACACTCCACACTTAGTCTTCACTGTGAGACGACATCACTGAACTGATGGGCCGATTGCTCTGCATTTAGACTGACCATGCGGGAGAGGATTGTTTCACCTACAAGATGCAGAAGGGATGACTTCAGCTACTGAACAATGGAAGTTTCAGAATCCCGTGTCCAGGTTATTTCTTATAGCATTTTAGTTTATAGTGATATCATGTAGGGTTAACTTACAATCATTTAATAAACCCCGTTGTCGGGTGATATAATTTATTCAGTACAGTCTGCTCGTTTCAACTTGTGTAACTATTTCCTGTAGTTGGGTGGGCCATATATTTTATTTTTAATTTTCAAAATCTCTCATTGTAGTTCTTAAATATGTATTCCAGGAAAGGCTTTGACATCCAAGAATTTCAAATTGCATTCGAATGGGTTTAATAGAAATGCCAACGTATCCTAATAATTGCTGAGGTCTTGAAATCTTCCCTTCCTTAAAATATTGGTTACCACACCACTCAACAACTTACTTTTTTTTTCATCTTCACAACTTAATTTTGATCTAAAATTTCTCACATTTTCAAAATACACAAATTCATCTTTGGAAACATCTTTAGAGAACAACTCTAATTTTTTCTTTTAAAATAAGTACTTCTTCTAATAACTCTAATGCAGTATTTCCTTTTCCTTGCAACTTTAGGTTCAGTTTGTTAAAATGCATGGTCATGGCAAGCAAACATATCATTTTGAAGCCATTCGGAATTAATGAGACGTTTTCTGTGTTCTCTGTTATAATCCTTGATAGTTAAAAACTATTATTTCTTCCAAACACTCTGAGAATCGGTTTAGTACCAAACCTCTCGTCAGCCATCTCACTGCTGTAAGTATACGTAAATCCGTATATTTGCTATAGATTTCTTGTAGCAGTGCAGAAAATTTCCCGCGCGCCTTTTCTCGGATAAAATTAACTATCGGAACAACGATGCTCATTACATTTTTTAGCTTTGGTATTATTCCTAGAAATTTTGCGACCAAGGCTTCTTGATACACAATACAATGAAATTGAATTATTTCATGAGAAATATTCGTGGAGAACAGTTTAACAAAGCCTATGTTTTTTCCAACCATAGAGGCTCACAATGGATAATATACGATTGATGTCAATATTTCTGTTCCTTAAACAATTTAGGAGACCTTCTAAAATATCTTCTCCTCTAGTTTGTTCTTTCAGTGGTAGTAATTAAATGAGTTCTTCTTGAATACATGTCGGTGTTACATATCTTGCCATCACACATCACTAATAAATGTCACTAAAATCAGTAGATCCATCAATAACGAGAGATAAAAACTCAGCAGATTGAATATCAACAAGTTGCCTATTTGACACACCTAGATATACGAGCACTGTCAATTCGATCTTTACCAGTTCCAGCTGAGAGAGGCACATTTCTCCACTTTTTGTTTTCACCACCATTGCGATTTCCAACGCCAGTACAAAGCTGGCTTCTGTTGTACTTGATGAAGACTTTGCCCAATTTGTAAGACAACTCTGCTGAAGTAGTGTTTTCTTTCTTAGGTCTTCAACAGCTTTGTGAATGCCATCACTCTTGGGATACTTCTTACTTAAGTCGGAATGCTTTCCTTGAAAGTGTCGTTCAGAATTGCTTGATTTATTATTCTGAAGTCGCAAATGACAAATTAAGCTCTGTGGTAATCCATTCATTTCCATATTTTATTAAATTCCCTATTTTTGTCAGCAATTTTTTTTTTGTTTGAGTTCATTGTAATTATAGTTGAAAGGTTATCCGATGAAAATAAAATAACACTTTTCACACAAATATGTATTGTACACCGCTACAAAATGAAATACGTATTACACTACTATAAAGCCACATGGCTGACTCACTCACTGACATTAATGTTTACGCACTTCCAGATGAGCTAGAAACTTGAAATTTGACAAACTCGTAGCATTTAGCCCGTAACCGACGGGAAAATTTCCAAAGGTTAAAAAAATATTTTTTTTAACTCCCGAAAAAAATTCAAATGGTGGAGCAACTTTAAAGTCGGTGTGGACCTTTATTTGGAGGTATCTTGGGGCTAAACGGTAAGACCTATCAAAAAACAGATTGCACCAGCAGCTACGAATTTGGCGAGATCCACAAGTTTAGTTCTATTCATTTTTGTCGTATCTTCATCGGTTATACCTTAGATAGAGCTAGATTTTTTGTTTTTAGTTAAATTTTGCACATTTTACACATATTTTTTAATTTTCTGACACACTTATGGGAAAGCTAGAATCATAAAATTTGGCAGGCTTATTGGCACATCTAATTGCCATAAGCGTGCAAAATTTTATGATTTTAGCTGCCCTATAAGTATGGAGAAACTAAAATCATGTGTGAAAAATATAATTCAATAATGGTAACTTTAAGTTGTTACGTTCAAAACAACGCTGGAATTACATTAGTTTACATTCACTTGCAAAGAAAACTCACTGCAAAGCGAGTTTTTATGTGATCAATCCGCACGACTATATCACCACCGAGCAGTGGACTAACACGAATGAACAGGTCACCTCAGCATCCTCACCTCTCCCCCCACCACAACCCATAACTTTCACATTGCTACGGTGAGCTGAGTCTCTCTTATATAGGCCTGCACAGTGCACACTTGCGGCTATGTTGCTTTCGCGGAATATATTGTTTGAAACGGCATTATTCAATATTATGGCTTACACTTTTATGTGTTGTATGCAAACAATATTTTTAAATTCAAGGAACTACATTTGATGAAAAGAGCCTAGGATTGTCAGGCTAGGAACCGCATGTTCCTGACCCCTAGTTTGGGGCCTGCTGCTGTTTTTGACAAAAAAAATTTAGATAAACGGTAATAATCATAATAAGTTTATTACCACGCATCTATCTAACTTAAAGTAGTAAAAGGTTGAGAAAGGTGATTTTTTTTAAAATAAAAAGCAACACATTTATAGAGGGTTATAGACTAATCCAGTTAATCCGATGGGTACAGGTCAGAAGTGCTAACCACAACACCAAACTCGTGGTAGTAAGCTGTAAATAGCCTGGCCATGCATTGAATGCGTCAATCAACTTGTTATGTGTGGAGTACTGCGCGTGATGTTTTCATGTGTGACAATGTGCCTATGTGAGAGATGCATGGTGTGACGCATGTTACAAGGGTTGTACAAATCCTCGTTACCGAGCAGCAGGTAACAGTGTTATAACTGTAATAAATACATCTCTTACTGTACCAGGGCTAGATCAGTGTTACAACTCTAATAAATACATCTATTACTGTACCAGGGCTAGATCAGTGTTACAACTGTAATAAATACATCTCTTACTGTATCACGGCTAGATCAGTGTTACAACTGTAATAAATACATCTCTTACTATTCCAGGGCTATATCAGTGTTACAACTGTAATAAATACATCTCTTACTAGGCTATATCAGTGTTACAACTGTAATAAATACATCCCTTACTATTCCAGGGCCAGATCACTGTTACAACTGTAATAAATAAATACTCTTACTGTACCAAGGCTATATCAGTGTTACAACTGTAATAAATAAATCTCTTACTGTACCAGGGCTATATCAGTGTTACAACTGTAATAAATACATCTCTTGCTGTACCAGGGCTATATTAGTGTTACAACCGTAATAAATACATCTCTTACTGTACCAGGGCCAGATCAATGTTACAACTGTAATAAATACATCTCTTACTATTCCAGGGCTATATCAGTGT
Source organism: Timema bartmani (assembly GCA_902151455.1). NCBI lineage: Eukaryota > Metazoa > Arthropoda > Insecta > Phasmatodea > Timematidae > Timema > Timema bartmani. The sequence continues at coordinate 15,517 of CABFWB010007525.1, forward strand.
TACAACTGTAATAAATACATCTCTTATTGTACCAGGGCTATATCAGTGTTACAACTGTAATAAATACATCTCTTACTATTCCACGGCTAGATCAGTGTTACAACTGTAATAAATACATCTCTTACTGTACCAGGGCTATATCAGTGTTACAACTGTAATAAATACATCTCTTACTGTACCAGGGCTATATCAGTGTTACAACTGTAATAAATACATCTCTTAATGTACCAGGGCTATATCAGTGTTACAACCGTAATAAATACATCTCTTACTATACCAGAGTTAAATGAGGTTTAACACTCTCTTAAGCTGCGTCCAGACAAGGGATCCGAGCCGAGACGAGCCTCGAACTGAACCTCAACATTCCTGCGAACAATTTTTTCTTCATAAAGTTATATACCTCGGTGGACGACACATGCAATGAACAGGGGAATATTAAAACTTGCTCCATGGCATAGTAATTTATTAAACCTGTCAACGAATAAATACAAATGTTACGGAACTCCGCACAGACTTTCTCATTCTATTGTTTAAAAATTGAGATATTTACTCAAAATTCGTAATATATGTGAAACTAAATAATATTCATTATCAAACCCGAGAAAAATTGCGCTACACTAACTTAAGACTTTTTTTTGACTCCCAGTTTTAAATTTTATAATTTTATTTTTAAATAATTAAAGTTTTCATTTGTATGTTCGGACCAATAAAAATAGATCGAAATTGGGTCCACAAGGTTCAACACTTCGTATTAAAGGTTTGACTTCCAGTTAAAATGTTCGAAATTAGAGGTTGCACAATACATACAATATCTTATGGTTATCACATTGCTATTATAATCCTCAATAGTAAATTTATGATTAATAAAAAAGGCAGATATTGACTATTTAGTCTACAATGATTGAGGTAGATCATTGCTGTACAAACATTTCCCCTAAGTGGTTAAAGGAAAAAGAACATAAACTTTTTAAGAGACTTACTTATCTACTTACTCAATGGCATTAGAGAATTGAGGGGGTTGGGGTAAAAATAATATTTAGCAATCCTTAAAACATTTTTATTGTTTAAATGTTTTTTAGTTACTAAAATGACTAACATACCAACATAATTATCATGGTGAAGCGGAATGGTTTTGATTACCTTCCGAATTCACTTTGTTTTCTTAACGATGTTGTCTACCTGTGACGTCACAGCAAAACAAGATAGGATTTCACATGTTAATGTTTTTAAGTTTTATTCAGCGAGTTTTAAAGATTGAACATTAAAACAAAAACCATAAATTCTTAAATAATTTAAAATTAGTCCTACGCTATTTTAAAATTAGTTTTTGGATCTGAAAGTAATTTTTTGTAAACTCTTTTTTAATTGTCTACAGCTAATACTATTTTAATTATTTGCGGAAAGAGCACATAAACATATTCCTGATATAATATAGAATAAAAAAAAGTCCGTGGAACCTGTAAAAAAAAATCACACAAACTCTTTTCTACCCGCACGAGCCGCTCAGTTGGTAGTACACCTAGGTGAGACTCCACCTCTCAAGGTATTCGTGGTGAGATGCTGAGGTTGGTACTTCTGTAATTCTAGTGTAACCGGGACGAGACAAGAGGAATTACCATGGTGACTTACCTGTTAGCTTATCACCACGGTGCTGCAAGGTCCTTACTTGATAATTAATGACTATACATAAAAATTGGGGTAGGGTACCAAAAAGTATGTAGCAACGGAATATGTGTTGTCGGTACAAAGCAGAAATTAACACTTCATTAGTGTGCACATATTTTAATTTACTGAAGCAGAACAATTATGCCCTACCTATTTGACGCCAAATAATGTATAATTCTAATACTACAATATTTGAGCCCAAAGGTAAGTTATATATATAATAACTAGATTCTGTTCATCAGCTATAACGATTAAACAAAGAAAAAAATAAATAATTTAAATACTGATCTTAATTTGACAAATTTAGTGGTAAATAATGGAAATAGTGATTAATAAGTTTAGATGAAAAAAATATTGTGTCTCTCCTCTTGCTAGCTTATTTGACCCCACAGTAAATTGTCTTTGTAAAAAAAAAATATTTGTAGTTGTAGTCTTGGTTTAGATGTTAATAAATGGAAAGTTCTTACTTGTATAAATCTTCTTCTTTCCTTTTTTTTTCTTGATAAAGAAATCTCAATAAATTTGCAGAAGTCACCACTTAAATATTTGAAGATGCATATATCTCACTCTGGTAGTTAACGTGGATAAGACTTATATCCATTCTGGTGATAAATAGTCCAGACTTGAAATTATGTCAAAAACCAAAAATAAAATTTAAACTTTGATCGTGCGCCAAAACAAGAGTTTTTTCATTTAAAAAACCCCAGCGCGTCCCTTCATTGTTTATTTTCTTTCTTCATAAAAAAAAATGTTGTCATGTCAACCCCGCAATCAAGAAAAAAACAAAGGAAATCAATTTAGCAGCGTATAGAGGAAAGAATAGTGTTTTGAAACTTCAGAGGTGTTGTTCATGGAGAAATAAAAAAAAAGAAGTTCATTTGAAAAATATTAAAGAAGTTGATGCAGAAATATGGTGAATATTATTTACAAACCATATATTCATCTAAAATAGGAAACGAGAAAAATGTAAAATATAACTGGAAGACAGAATGCTGTCCAGGGGCTAATAGTGGAGTGAGGCTCTCTACTCTGCAGAGAAAGAGGGAAGTGTCGTTAGAGAAGGCAGACGAGTTACCTTGTTGGTGAACGGCTCATTTTCTTTACACGTCTTTTTTTCATGCATTGGCTTCAAGTGTGATAGTGCTTGTTGTACTGTTAGTTAAAATGGTGAAACATCAAAACCCAAAGAGGACAATTTGTTTACCAAGTAAGTGACGGTCTGTAAGAAGATCAACTGCTCTAGCACTTCGGTTTGGATATCAAAATAAAAAGTAGGCCTATTTATTAATGTAAANAAAAGTGCCTTTTTATTGCAAAAAACCAACAGTAAAAGTAAAACTAACAAAAATGCATTTTATATTTCGTCACCAGGTGAGGACATTGAGACTGGTAACGTAGCCCAACCCTTCCTGGCTAGACTTTCCAATATCAGAACCTTAAAATAATACGTATTATTGTACTTAGAATTACTTACTTATTTTAAAGTTTATAAACAGTACACTCATTAATTTGAATTTACTGATATAGATTAGGGGGTGTTGAAGTATTACATAAGCACATTTTTGGCAATATTGAACAACCTGCTCCCATTGTAAGCAAATAAAAACTATCCCCCCTTTCTTGCTTACGTAATATTTTTCGACTTATTTTGTTATCTGTTTACAGGGAAAAAAAACATTATTGTTTATGTAATTTATAAATTGTATCGAAGTTTTAAAAAACTCAAAACATACTTCAGACATAAAATAATATTACTATGATAAATAATATAAATCCACTTACTCTGATTCCAGTGGTTTGAAAGTCAAGTCAACTGTGTTTGCAAACATGGAACATGTTGGACTACATTCCACTTTGCATTCTCACTAAACAAATAAAGTAAATAAATAATAGAATTTAAATATAAAGGCTATTCATTTATTTAAATATATTTAATTTACTATGACTATAATGCTATCTAAACTTTAAACAGGCATACTGGGATAGTAAATATATTATATAAAATAAAACCTCCAAGCAATTAGATATATAAGTATAATGTTATTTATTTAGGGCCATACACCCTTAAACAATAAATGACAACTCTTTTAACCCCTGGGTATTTATTATAATAAACACATAAGAAGAATCAAACCAAACCATTTTAAAGATAAGACGAGTCAGACGAGCCCACCTAAGCGACATCTGTGGAGCTTCAGAATGATGGAGCTCTTCTACAAGAGTTCTCTTCTAGTCGGGTATCCAAAACTAAGGTATGCAAACATTTACCAGGTATTTGGGTCATATGAAGGGATAGCTCTTCACTGCAACCATTGTCTAGGTAATAAGAGGTAATAATGTTCTTTGAAATTATGCAAGAAACCCACTGTAGGTTGATAATTTCGTTGTTTCTTTGTTGAAGTTTTATTAAAATATTGGGATTCAGGCGATAACCAATGTTAATTACACCACACAGTACAGATAACATGAAAAAATGTATAAAAAGTGATAAAAATCAAACACGATAGTTTTATGTCAATCTTTTAGTAAAATTAAAGGCAAAAAAATGGTGCATAGAGATAATGATGAAAAAATAAAAATAACAAATTAACTATGTTACTAGAAATTACCAACATTTAAACTCAATATTAAGTTGGCTGGCTTGTGGTTGCTGACTTCTAGTTAGTTTTGTGGGTTCCTTTTAACAGGAATTTTGCCTCGGCTATAAAAAAACAAACCGTGCTCAGTCTGTAGATAAATGAGGTAAAAAAATACTTTGGGTCTTCTGAGGTGCGAAAAGGGACCTTGTACATAGATGATGAACTGCGGCCCCCAACAATGATAGCCTTAATTTGACTGGACCTTACCTTTGATTACTGGGAACAAACCAGGACACGTGCGTAATAAATACAAACACTGTATGAGGAAGATACACCAATAAATACAAACACTGTATGAGGAAGATACACCAATAAATACAAACACTGTATGAGGAAGATATACCAATAAATACAATACTGTATGAGGAAGATATACCAATAAATACAAACACTGTATGAGGAAGATATACCAATAAATACAAACACTGTATGAGGAAGATATACCAATAAATACATGTAAACATCATTTAAGATATTATTCATGTAACTTCAAATACTTGTCCATTACATTGTTCCTGTCTGAGGAGCTCCGGTTGGATAGCAATACTAAGGTAAAACATTAATTTAATGTATTATTCGTGAATGAGACAAATATTATATTTAATTTAAATTTTAAAAATAGTGACAAATATATTATTGAGATAAAATAAACATTGTATGTCCAAATATAGCTAAAATAGTAACAATAGGTGTTGAAAAAATTAATAATTATTTTATAATATTTCTGATTTAAATACTGAGAAAAGTAAGTTTGATAGATCTAGTTCAGTTCTTGGAGAATTGTTTAAAATAGTTTTTGTTCTTGAATGGCTGTAAATGGGAAAGGTATAAAACTTGCATAAAATCAGAATAATCTCACCCGTGGAAAAAATGTCCTCTGTCGAAATCTTGAAAAATTTGAAGGTGAAATGCTTCAAATAAGATATTGAATATCATGCAGAACTTTTCCTTCAAACATTTTCAGTTCATTACTGAACATTGTACTAATGTTTGAATCACTACCATCAGATTTTAAAAGTTTAAAACTTGTTAATAATTTCAGAAAAAGGTGAAAGAATCATTTGCTGGGCAACCAAAATTTTTAAAATGTAGCATCCCATCTCTATACAAAACTATAATCATAATAGTAGGCTATTAACAATTAAGTTTCAATATTAAGTCTCAATATTTGTACCACTCAACCTCTTGTAATATTTAGAATAATAATAGCATAAGTAACTCTCAAATTGTAAGACCGGCCATGAGCTGACATTTGTAGAGTATAAATAAATAAAAATGTTATGATGCTTATGCTACATTTTTGTCATAATTGTCACAAGCGATCAAGAAATTTTAGTCATGGTCAAAACCACACACAACATAGAAGTCCTTCATTCGAATTTTAAAATGTTTCAAATCATCTTCTTAAAACAGTGTTTTGTCCATGGAAATAAATGTAAACAACAGAAAGTCCAAAACAGCCACTAGCGTATTAAAAGATGAATTCAAATTTAACTAGCTTAGAAAATGCATAGCTAATTTAATATAGTCAAAGAATAATAGAGCCTAAAAAATAGGTAAATTATGGTGAGTTAGTTATAAAAGTAATAGTTTTGACACATTCTGCAAGAATTTGAACATCGCGCTGTAAACTAAGAAACAAATAGCCTACTTCTTCTCAGCCCTCCGTTCCTTGGTGAGGCTTCTTAACCTAACGGACCTGTCGCTAGAATGTATTAGTGGTTCCACAAGGATATTTATCTTCTTTAGTAGTAAGCAAAGTGGTGAATTCTTCTAGACGAAAAGATGGATCTTTGCAGATCTAGAGGTCAGTAAACTAAACTGTGTATTTCCAATTTGTGCATGCCTTAGAGATATTATGAAGTAGGGATTTACGTTCGTGGATATCTGAAAATATATAATTAAAAACGTTTAATTCTTGAAGCGAGTCTTGACAAAAACCAATGACACCAACATAAAAATAGTTTCGTCGCACAACAAACCCATTTAAAATCAATCAAAAGGGAGAGCTTAAGATGATGTTAGAATACTACAAACAGAAAACGCTAAACAAGAAACATACACAACAAGAAATTTCGTGTCCTATTTGCTTTTAAATAGCCACAAGTCTAGCATTTAAAAATGCCATACAGTAAAATTCTTGTCGTGGCTATTAAAGAAAATGACTACAACGAATTCCGGCATCATGAAAGTAACATAAAGCGTCGTGGTAGTTTATTTTTACGGCCACGACACTTTGTCACACGAGTTTTAGCCAATTTTGAGAAAAGGTGACAGTAAACTCTTTATAAGCTTACTAATTTATTGATCAAAAATACGCACAACATAGGTCTATTTGAGAACAACGGCAAAACTCATTTATTTATGCAGGATTGGTTAGAACTACACATAGAGGTTAGTTTAGGTTAGGTTAGGTTAGGTTAGGTTGCTGAACTTGTCTGACCTAACGTTGTAACTGTAAAGGAAAACCAGCACGACACGTTGTATTATTTTTATAATGCCGAAATGTGTTGTGGCCATTTTATTTAATAGCCACGACAAGAATTTCACTGTATGGCATTTTTAAATGCCAGATCATGTTGTGGCTCTTTAAAAGCAACCAGGACGTGAAATTTCTTGTTGTGGCTGTTTCTATAATACCACAATGCGTTCTGGTCGTATTTTTCGCTCATTGAGCGTGTTTTGTTTTCAAGCCTAACATATAAAACTATTTAACGAATTACGTAGCCTCATAGCACAGGCTACACAATAATTATAATGATAACGAAAATGTTACTGTCTAAACAGAGCGAACTATAGTCCATAGGTGACGTATCAAGCGGTCATGTGGAGAACAAAATAATATAATTTATTTAAACTTATTGGTGTACATTTCTAGCCAAATAGTTCGTTCACAAAACTTAAGGCTGGGACATTTTTTTAAATTTTCTTTTTTATTGCTTTGCTTTAACTTTTATTTAACCTCAACAAAGCTTTCAATATATTTTGATATTGTGGTATGTTCCATGAAAAATCAGAAATGTGAATTTTGAATAAATCAATCTTGTTCAATGTTATTGGTCGCTAGAACCGTAAGTTAACAGGTAAACATGCCCCCTTCCATGCCTCTTCATTCCCCCAATGCCAGCCTACAAGGAAAGAGGTAGGTGCACAATGTACCCATCCATGCCCCCCACAACCCAGTTCCAGCACCAAGCATGCAAGTGGAGCAAAGGTAGCCCATAATGTACAATATGTATTCTTGAATGCGATGGACTACCTTGGAACCGAACTAGCCCTAATGACATCTCGTCACACTCACTCTGTCAACAAATAGTTTTCTCTTCCAACTTTTAAAATAAACCAGGGACTCACCTCCAAGGCCAGTATGTCTGTCTGTCTGTCTGTCTATCTTCTAGAGAAACATCCGGTTCAAATACTAGGCCGCAACAAATAACAGGCTGACATTTTCAAAAGTGTATTCAGCTCAAAATCAAAAGAGGACTGATTGAAAAGTAATCCGACCTTTAAACAAAATGTTCGAAATATGTTTCCCAAAACTTGGTATCTAGAGTTGTCATAAGGTTCGCTCGAGGGGTTTTGGAATTAGTTATTGAACCCAGTTGGCTGTAGGGCAAAACTAGGGAAAATCAATTTTATAAAAAAACACTTTAACGATTTTGATTTATTAGGTGTCCAAATTACATGTCTAGAATTACAAACAAAATGTCTATTTTTCATTTTCCCAGGAAAATTACTTTAAGAACACTTTAAATAGGCGGACATTTTCAATTTTGATTATTTAACCAGCTGTTCTATTGTTGTCAATAGAGTGCTATTTGGAGAACTAGCTATTCTAGGTTGTCAATACAGTGCTATTTGGTGAACCAGCTGTTATAGGTTGTCGATACAGTGCTATTTGGTGAACCAACTGTTCTAGGTTGTCAATACAGTGCTATCTGGTGAACCAGCTGTTCTAGGTTGTCAATACAGTGCTATCTGGTGACAAGCTGTTCTAGGTTGTCAATACAGTGCTATTTGGTGAACTAGCTATTCTAGGTTGTCAATACAGTGCCATTTGGTGAATTAGCTTTTATAGGTTAGCAATACAGTGCTATTTGGTGAACTAGCTGTTCTAGGTTATCAATACAGTGCTATTTGGTGAACCAGCTGTTCTAGGTTGACAATACAGTGCTATTTGGTGAACTAGCTGTTCTAGGTTGTCAATACAGTGCAATCTTGTGAACCAGCTGTTCTAGGTTGTCAATAGAGTGCTATCTGGTGAACCAGCTGTTCTAGGTTGTCAATACAGTGCTATCTGGTGAACCAGCTGTTCTAGGTTGTCAATAC